>KK502637.1:78055-99425 GCA_000688735.1 Glossina austeni
TTTTTTTTTTTTTTTCATTCTTAGCATTTTCGCACATATCTCTGTGTGGGTATCTTGATTATGTGAAGCATGTCCTGCCAAATCCATATAATGAACGATATTGTCTTACAATAGAAATTCTTGTCAACCACATACACAGAATGTTGCTATAGCGTGATATTCTTTAAGATGAGCGGCACATCATTTGGGTGCAGACGATTATAGCGCATCGTATAACACAACACTTAAAGATTAAGAGTGCCTACGAGATACTCTAGTAGTAGGAGAATTTTGAAAGTCCTTCGCAAGTCATTTGGTTTTCTGCACAAGAGAGCCAAGTAAGTCATGGGATGGGCAAAATGTCAAGCGAACGCGCATAAAAAAAATAGGCAGTATATCCGATTTTGGTCACCATTAACCGTTAGCCCCATTTATCATTGCACATAGGAAACAAGCTTTTTAAAAAGCTTGGTAGCACTCTGCAGATGACTGAAATAAATTCTAGGATTAAAGTCTTAAAGTAGTAGGAGCATGTAAGGCTAACGGGTTTATTGAAACCTTTGTCGCATTTCAGATTTGAACACACGACCATCGAGTTCTTAACCGAGATCCCCCGCCTACTTGGGCACTCAGGCAGATCAGGTTGCTCTATAAAACACTCAATAGCAAAGAACAGGCTTTCTCTGTCAAAAGCCGATTTCTAAACACACTTTCACTTTATTATAAGTGTGAATAAATTCCTGGCGAATTTTTGAATTGAAAAATTGGACGGTGTATTCAAAGCATTGTCCATCGCTAGCCATTAATTCTCCCGTCTTTTTGGAAAATCGGTTTATCAATTGTTTGGATATCAACATGGAATTGGGAATCTCGGAAAAATAGTAAACCAACGCTTGAAAGTGGTGTTAATCGGAATGCAGGATTTTTCAATTCAGTACCGCTAGAGTTCTCCGAATGACTCTGGGTCCGCTTTTCGGCTAAACTAAATCAATTGTTGTTGGCAACGCTCCTTCCTATCGATGGTTTATTTTGGCTGGAGCAAGTAATAATTCATGGCATCCAGCTAATCCCCGCGATTAGCTTTATCCTCGCTGCTAAACGTTCGTGAAGTCTTTTTTTGGGCGTATTACCTCCACATTAGGTATTGTGACTCGTCACAATTCAGTGGTACTACCTGTCAGATCAGATAAACAAAAAAAAAATTCTCCTCACCCGCAGATTTTTTTCTTTTTTTAATATTACCAACCGTGGGGGGGATGTCTCCTGTTCACTGTGAAGTTCAGAACGAAATGAGGAAAGAGAAAAACATAGGAGGTGGTCGCAGTTTAACGGGTATGGACTCAATCGGTAAGTCTTATCCCCTTCTCGACTGAACACTCACTATAGCTATCGACTAAAGAAAACTCTACCGCTCTTGGGATTTGGACCCGCCATGGACCGACTTAATAGCCGCGATTGTTAACTGGGCGGCCGTTCATGAGGGCGGTGACTCGCCTATTCACGTTGACCAGTAATACAAACATTTCACTGTGCCTCCTTCGAAGTATATTTTTCTGTGCCGCAAACAATTTGCAAATCTGATAAACAAGCTATGGTCGGTTGTGTGCGGTTATTAACCAATAGTTTTATCGATTTTTTGAAATATTTTAAACCGAACTAAATCTTCCTATAAAACGTGATCAATAACACACATATTAGTGTAATTAACATGTCTTAGGAAACAACCACCACGCGTTACGTCGAAAGCTTAACAGTCACTAAAAGCTAAACATTGGACAGGTCCTTTGAATTTTTTATACAAGAGTGGGTAGAAAAAGATTTTTTATGTATGGATACCACATGAAAACTTTAAATGATGAAATTTCCACCTGGAATTCGTTGCTGGAAGGGAACAAAATTGAAGCATTTTTGAAGAAATTGATGATGAACGATGAAAAATGGGTCACAAAGCGTAACGATGTGAGAAACGATTACATTTAAAACTGTGTGGTGTGTGGTGATGCCAGATAAGGCAATGTTTTTCAATTGGTGGAATTAGAAGGGAATAATGCACCGCATTGTACTTTAACCTGGCCAAACGATTGATTCCACTTTCGATTAGTTGTCAACGACATATGCGAATAAATTCTGCATTTGAAATAAAACTCTGTTTTCTATCGTGACAATACTAGGTCAGCAATGCGGGCATAGGAGAATTTTTCTGGAAAATTTTGATGCATTTACCATGGAATTAGAAACTTGTCGTCCAATTAACGTTTCTTTAATCTGTCGAATTCCCTTAATTATCTAGAGCTGATTTCAAAAAAAGTCCACGCATAACCACTTGGTTGAATTTTTCCCCCTGAAATCCTAGGAATTGAGTGGTGATAGAATAGTGATTTTATCAGAGAAATGGCAAATTAATCACAAGGGCATATATAAGAAAAATGTATTTGAAGTTTGGTGCAAGAGTGCCACGAAGTTTTTCTTTTGTAGCCGCAAATAAGAACTCAAGATGCCTTATACTGTAACAGTAGTAAAAATAGTAATTTAAGCTTAACAGCCGCCTTGAGCCACCTAATAAATTAACTTGATTTTTACAAAGCTTTTTCTTCCTGTATTCGATTTGTGGAAAAACAGTTCCTGGTTTTTGCGTTATAATCTTTTTTTGCATCATAAGGTTGTTCAACGCATGGTTTTTTTTTTCAAAAATGAAAAATCTCTTCGTAGTAATTGTTCCAAGTATTCGAGACAATTTACAAACTAACTAAACGAATGATATCAAAGTTTTGTCAGAAATTTAGTGGAGCTTTTGTTGAAATTCAACACTTATTAGGTAAATTCCCCGCATTTTTTGAACACATCATTATTTAGATTGCCCTTCACTCTCAACTAGAAAGTATTTCGTATTTCTGTTAAAAGATATTTTTTGCTGGACCGAAAAGTATTTTGCAATTAGAAAGATGCGTAAAAAGCAAACACTTTTTGATAGTATCATCCTTCAAACGATATGTGTGTCCACATTTCATGGCGTGAAGTTACAGTTGTTTTGGTAAGCCTTCTTTCGTCATTTTCAAAACAACAGAAAAATCGGACAAAGTTGTTACCGTTCTTCTGGTAACCCAACTTTCGTCATTTTCAAAACAACGCAAAGATCGGACGAAGTTGTTCTGGTAACCCAACTTTCGTCATTTTCAAAACAATGAGAAAATCGGAATTTCGTGTGTCGATTACACGTTGCTTCTTGAAGAAAACAACGGTTCTGTTCACAATAAGCGTTGGCTTGACAGAAATTATGGCGACTATTGTCTGTTGAAAAAATAAATTTATGGATGGTTTGTTGCTCTTAAACACGGCCATATGGATACCGATGATGCTGAAAGCTCAGTGGGGCAATTGTTCCAGAAAACATAACAGAAGTGCGCAATATCGTTCTGGAAGACCGAAAAGTGAAGTTACATAAAATACCGCACCAGCTAAACACATCAAAAGGCAGCACATCAACCAGTTCGCATGAGCATTTGTCCATGGGAGAGATCTGTTCAAAGTGGAAGCTGTCTTTGCTCAATTTTGGCAACAAGTTATTGATGACTCAGAGCTTTGTTTGTCGCTGTTAAAGCGAAAAAAAAGAAAGTTTTTCATGCACATACTCCCCCACAATCCCGTCTGCAGTTAGCCGAGCGAACAACAATCGTCGAAAACTGTTCAAAGCGATCAAAAAAAATAGTGCCACTACAACAATTCCAACTTGTTAACTAATGACTGAAATGTCATCGTTTGAAGTTTGATGCAATCAACAGCGTTGCCATATATGTGCCAGACCGGAATGATGTCATACCAGGCACTTCTTAAGCGTCCAACAAGAAGAAAGCATTAACAAGAAAACTTTAAGGTCACGCACGTGAAAAATAATTTATTTAATCGCAGCCGAATGGTGGCCGCTTCAGGATTTGGAAACCGGTTGCATTTGGCTACAATTTTGCAAACGTATTCATTGATTTAAGGGCAAAGTGGAGAGGCAAACACGCCTTACAAACATTTGTCATAAATCTAATAAAGTGTCTAGTGATGATTATAACCAAAGATGACTACAAACTGAGCCTACTCGAAAAAAATTGTTTACGATTCATGACAAGAATATTATATTTGTTATTACTTTTAAATAATGTTTTCCTTTACAATAACAATACTCCGCTTCTCATACTTGATATTCTTGGTAAGTAATGCTATCTAATTAATTGTTATTTTATTGTTGTGGAAAATATGGAAAGAATACATTTGAACATGTACGTGTGTGTGTGTGTGTCTAGGTACGCAAGTAATTTACGGTCTTAAGAAGATCCTTCCCTATGAGTGTTGTAATTAAATTTTTCCACCATTACTTTACAACGAAGAAATTTCGGCCAAGTATTACACAAGAACTTTTTGTATTCTATCGAGACTAAGGTTGAGATGGAAGAAGTGAAAGAATATCAAAATGATTGCCTTTCAATTAAAATCTAATTTTTTTTTAATTCTAAAAGGAATCTAAGATTCGAAAATTATTTTGACAAGAACGTAAGGAGTGTAGGTTCAAAAATCAGCTGAAAATATTAATAAAAGAATAGGAAAATGCATCCTATTATCCTATTATTTATTAGGCGAAACATTTTGGAAGACATTGAGTGGGTATCCAAGGTTCGTCTTAAGGCTAATGTAATTTTCTTTCTTGTTTTTTTTTTTTTTTTTAATTATTTCAAAGAATTTTTCATGAGTTTTAGAGCAGAAGAGCTCTGCTATAATAAGCAGAATCAATAATAAAAGAAAGGAAGGAAAGAAGAAGAAACCATAATAAACTCTATACAGAGAAAGGACAAGAGTGTAACAACAAGCGACAGTAACAACTTTTAGTATTATGTATGAGTGTGTATGATCATTGAATAGTGAACCAAATAAAGTTCGTTTATCGGCAAATGCCAATGATGCGAAGCCAAATTACACATGTATGGCATTGCAATGAATTTTTGCTTTAGATACCCAGAGCGTTCATTTCTTAAACGATTCGAAACAGTCAGGGAACTGTTTTTGCAGACAGAAAAGCAATCGAGAGTTAGAGCTCATTGATTATTAAGGTTGATCATCAGGTAGAATGAGTGGCGCACATTGTTTTGCTTATAGGACGTGCTAGTGCCCGTTTTTATTGAAACTTTTGAAATTATGATAATGATGTTTTTTTGTAAACATAATCACCCATAAGCATTTTCTTCTTCCATATAAACCAAAATAAACACACAAGCATATATATGTAATATATATATATATATGGCTTTATACCGCTATATACAAACATTACGTGCACCACTTCTCAGTAAGTCGTCGTTTACTTTTTCTTTTTTTTTCCCTTATTTTTTTTTTTTTTTTTTTGCTTATTTATCTCTTTCTTTCTTTCTTGCAGTAAATAAGTCCTTTAATTTCAATGTTGTTATTTTCGCGCTAATTTTCAAGCTCTCTTCTTTGGCTTCACTACGATATTTTTTTTACAATTTCGTTTACAGTCGGTCTGGTGGTATCATCGACCATTTCAATTGCTCTTCTGTTGTTGAATTGCGGTTTTGCGGGTTATGAGAAATTCATGTTTTTGCGTAGGTCTCAAATGGTGTTGCGGTTAGAAAATTGGTCTTTTACTCTTAATTTATTAATTTAGAATTTTAGAACTTTTAAGCAGTTGCCAACTTAGTTATCCAATATTGTAACGACATATATTTTGCATTTGAAAGTCAAACTGTGTGACTACGTGCCTAGTGGATAAATAGAGTTTAGATAAATCGTGGAAAAGACTAAATAAAATAAAAAAAAAAAATAGGAGTATCTTTGTTAGCAAAAGTCGAACAGTTGGAAAACGTAAAAATGCAATAATTTATTAAAAGTTGTATGATTAGCAGATGTAGCATTAGTAGTAGAAATAGTAGTAGCAGACCCTGTAGCTGTAGTCACGGTGTTTGTAACAATAATAGCAGTAGTAGCCTCCGTATTGGTAACAATAGTAACAGTCGCTCTCTCATCACAGCAATAATAGCAAAAGTACTCTACTAGTGGTCGCAGTAATAATAGAGGTACCAGTAGGCGCTGTCGCCACAACAACAATAGAGGTAGCAAAACAAGTAGATGTAGAGAAAATAGTTACTTTATTAGTAGCAGCATTAGTTGCAGGAGCAATGGCATCACTAGCATTAGCAGAAGTAATTACAGTAGTAACAGTAGGCGAAATCGCAGTAGTGATGGCTGTAGCAGTAGCAGAACCAGTCGTAGCGTTAACAACAATAATAGCAATAGCAATCGCTTCATTGGTAGATGTCCTCTCATCATTGTAACAACAAAAGTCGTAATAGTAATAGCAGTAGTAGTAGCAGTAGTATTGCTGCCAACAGACCCCATCGTTACAATAGTAATAGAAGTAGAAGAAGAAGTAAGAGTAGTGAAAATAGTTTTATTAATAGTAGCAGCAAGAGCCATGGCAGTAATAGCTGCACAAGCAATGACATAACAGTAGTAGAAGTAGTCATAGTACTAGCAGTAGTAGCACATAAGTACTCGTAAGGTAAATCGAAGTAGTTATAAAAGTAGCAGTCACAATAGTAGTGGCACCAGTAGCAGTTGTAGTGGTAGTAGCAGTAGCAACAGTAGGAGTAGAAGTAATAGTAGTCGCAGTAAGTAGTAGTGCCAGTAGTAATAATATTAGCTGTCTAGTGTAGTAGTAGTCGCAGTAAGTAGTAGTGCCAGTAGTAATAATATTAGCTGTCTAGTGTAGTATCGAGAGTAGTAAGTCATTCGTATATTTAATCTTATAAGCGCGTTGAAATGTGTGTACACACAAATCAACTATTTACCCACATAAGTCTAAGATAAGTGCCAAGAATAAAAAGTCAGACATATTATCTAAAAGATAATTGTTCAAGTAAGCAAAAAATGAAAAAAAAAAAAAGAAACAAACATACGCACACATTTACTAACAGATAAAATAAACACATATACATATTGACAAACATATTTTCTATACAAATCCTGGAAGAAAGAAGAAAACCGTGAGTCGCAGAGTGTTGTTGAACTGTAAAGTTTCTAAGAAGAATAAGAATAAGAAGAAGAAGAAGAAGAGGAAGAAAAACAAAAACAAAAATAAAACCTAAAAAAAGAAGATATGAAAAATCCATGAATGGAATTTTGTAAATTTTGTTTTCATTGCTATATAAACCACACATTGCACAAGAGACAAGAGCGCTGCGTGGACAGCATAGTGTACGAGACGAACGTGATATGAACTCTTACTATCTTTTTACACACTAATGTTTTGTAACCGCCTTTACACGAACACCAAACGTGAACAATCGCTCTTGTTCTTCTTTCACTCTCTTTATACACTTTACTAAGCTCTTGAAGCCAAAGCACATATAGACAGACAAACATGAACATATATATATATATATATATATATATATATGGTTTTGATAATTGAAGGAAGGACACAAGCACAGACATAGACATGCGGATAAAGTCAAAAACAGAAACATTATGAAAGGAAAGGAAAACAAGTCATCGTCAGAATCACAATATCTCCATAATGCCTACACTTGTTATTCGTTTTGTTCTTTTAAATTTGCTGCTGATTTTCTTCTTTCTTCTTTCTTTTTTTTTTTTTTTTTGTTTTTATATTCACCCCAGGCTTTATATTAGATTTACCAAATATGTGTAACGCACAGAGCTCATACAGCACAAATTTGCGAAAACGATTTGGGCGTGCGTGCGCCCATTTAACCGTCTGCTGGAGTTAGGCAAATAGATCAATGGGCCGGACTACGATTATCTAAATCCTAGTGATTTTTTTTAACTTTTCTAGATTATGGACTGAAGAACTAAACTAAATAATTTAGGGAGAAAAAATTCGACTCAAACCGAATGTAATTCGTTTTCTGCTTTTTATTACTATTCTGCTGCAGGGAATGTGCAGAACGGAAAAAGAAAAACCTAAGCTATGCGTTAAAGTTAGCCAGTCAAAAACAATATTGTGAACTTGAGTGTTTAAAAGTCAAGATTCATCAATAAGTTTGTGTACCCGCAAGATTTATTGATTTCATAATTTCGTTCGCTTGAAATATAAATACGGTACGAATCGAATAGCATTCTGGGCTTATCTGCTATTGAAGGCGCAAATTCCTTTAAGCTTGTTCTCCTCGAAATTATTTGGAATCATAATTAAAGAAAAAAGAAAACATGTGGGAAGCCTACGATTAAAAAAGATACCATTACTTAGTATTGAAAACTTACAAGAAGAAGAAGAAGAATTGAGATATATGAAATTTCACACTACTTCACTTTTCATGAGTGGCATGTAAATATCAGGTAGTCCGGAAAATTCTTGCGACCTTTCAATATGAAATAAAATAATTTTTTTTTTTTTTTTGTATACGAAGCAAACTCATTGTGTTGGATGAATTAAGTATTTCCGCAAGCTCACGAATCGTTATGTGTCGATCAAGTTCCAACCATAACTATTGATTGGTCGTCATCAATGGTATTTGGGTTACCAGCATACGGTAAAAAGCTTTCATTGGAAATTTCCAGAACGGAATTTCATATCTGCCATATTCTCAATGCAAAAAGGAAGCATTTTGTAATGATGAAATTACAAGGCTGTCCTGGTCACAGTTTATTCATTCATGCCTGCTGCTTAGGAAAAAAATTGCCAGAGACTTATATTTTCGACTCATTTAAGATTATTAATAAATTCCGCATTATTTCTGTGTCCGTCATCCTGTTGATAAAATCCATAAGGTCGTATAAATTGACATTGAAAGCCAACACTTTTAATACTTTCGCGGACGCATTCATTCTCATTGTGATGCAAAATGATGTGAATGCTGTAGCATTCAAATTTTAAAGTTATTTGTTATTCATTTAATTTTATATAAGCTTAATATAATCATAATAATAATTAGTTGAAATATTTGATCTATATTGCTGTGGCATTCATGGCATATTTAATATGCTTTTCTAATTACCCTTACAAAATACATCTAATCAGACTTCGAATATCAAAACTAATTTTGAAAAAAAATTTACTTTTGTATTTTTGTAGGTCATTATAATTTTTATATAATAATTTTTATTTACTTTTTAGTTTGCTTTAAGGAGAAAAATAAAAATTACATTTAGTAGGGATCGCTCTGGTCATAACAAAGCCATCGCCCTAGAATACTCCATTTAAGTCCTGAGAAAGAGAGGGAAATGCGAATGAACGGCTCGCCACCTCGCAACGTTCTTTGAGGATATCAAGTAATAGACTCTGCTAAGAGTGTATATTGCACCAGTATAGAAGCAAAGGACTGGCTGGTCTATTTGATCCCTTCTGAGAATTCAGAAGTTGCTGCATAAGTTTGTTTTGTAGAAAACTCCCGGACTCTTGTTATGTTCGTTCGTATTCTTGCTCCCAAGTAAAGTTTAATAAGATATATTAGGAATATGTAGTTTTATGTGCTTCTTGTAAGTCAGTTTCTTTTCGTGTATGATCTTCTAAGGACGCCTAGTTGCTAGCGATCTTAATATTCGGCGTTTGCAAAAATTTTGATCATCGACTTCTACAGGTAAAAACAAGAACATTACAGACGGGCAAGGTCGACCATTAAATACCTTAAACCACATTGTCTAACGCAATTCGTATACTTGTATGAAATTACTATTACGGGTCAACTTTCATCATTACATGTTAAAATTTAGACTTTTCTGCCCTACAAAGGATCAATTTTCGTGAATCCTTATTAGGATAGGATCCAAAAAATAGGCTAAGATGATCCACATTTGGTACAGCTCATTTTCTATCTTGAATTACTATTATGATCTGATTTTTATCACGAAGCACTGAAAATGTTCTTTTTATTATATGAGAAGGTCTTCAAAAATTGAGCCAGCGGGTCCAAGGTATTCATACCAATTTAGAATAGCGAAACACTACTATTCAGCCATTTTAGTCGAGAAATTTTGAAAATTCCAATTTTTTCCCATATAACGACCGATCCAAACCATTTGCAATAGCGTTCGTCCTTGAGTCAAAACACATGACTGCAACAAATTTGTTCAAAATATTCCAAATATTGCAACCTGTAGCTTGAACACAAATTTAGATGGACTTACATCAGACGAACAGACGGACAGACAGGCTTAGATCAATTCAGATTATGATTCTGAATCGAGCGGTATAGTGAAAGGTCAATGAAAGGTGGGTCTATCTTAAGCCCTTCCGCGTCTTACATACGTCCGCACTAGCTTAATATACCCTGCACAACAAATGATGTAGAGTATAATGAAATAGATGTTGGTTTCAACGGCTTAGCTGGCGCGCGGTTCCGCAAATAATATAACAAAATAAGTTTTTTGGACGTTGTATCGCCATGTTGTCAGACATTTTGTAAAATGTTGTAGAAAATGATGGAAACTATTTCGATTGATTTATATCGTATCAAATTTTTCGCAATAAATGCTTTTTTCAAGTGAAAAGATGATCAACATTTTTGCAAACACTTAATATTATCAAAATATAATATATATGGAAACAAATTGAAAGATTAAAGTTTTGAAATACCGGCGTCTAAAGCTATCGGCTTTATTGGAGACTCTATGGTACTTTAGATTTGAATTCCGCCATCATTGAGTTCTTAGTCAAGATTCTTAATAATTACTGATCCGGCAGACGTCTAGGAGGGCTGCTTGCTCACAGTAAAGTACTTATTGTCTGTGTGTGTCAGTAAATCAATACTTTGTTAAATGAAAAATTTTGATAACAGAACTGCACATCAATCAATAAGTTCAGGCGATGACACATAATGATGATAATAGGATAACATTAGCGATGAATCCGATTAGGAAATTAGTGTCGCAAAAGCAATTCTGAATTATAATGTAATGCTTGAAAGGTCATCTATACATCTATATGTTATCCTATGAATTTATCGAGCAATGTATTAACTTATTCTTGGAGAAATAAGTTTTAATGTCCGCAACCGCTTCTTTAGGCACTCTACCTTGGTTAAGNAAAAATGTTAATATTTATGTTATTTAAATTTCAATAATTTTCAATATTTACAAATAATTAAATACTTACTTACATGCCTTTATGTCAAGCGTTCAATTTTCTAGAAAAAAGAGAAAAAAGGAGAAAATTACAAAAAATTAACAAAAAAAAGAAAAAAAGAAATTTATTTTATTGATGTCACACACACTGAATGCGTAAACACAAGTAAAGTTCAAATCGCTTGAAACATTGTGTGATATGTGAAAAAAGTAAATTTCTTACACGAAAAAATAGAAGAGAAAAATAAACACAAGGGCTTAAGAATTTTAATGATTCCTTCCTTCTAATTACGGATTATGCATAATAATGGTTTGCGTAAAGGTTTTCCTAGAACAGTACTTTTCATATTTCTCAGATAATTTTCATAACGCGTAGCTTGTGTACGGATGATTTACAAATTGTCATTATGGCGCTACAACAACAAAAACAACAATAAAATCGAGAATAACGACGAAAGCGAAAACACTTAAAAAGGGCAGAGTAAAAATTTTTCATTGAAGAGTAACGGCAGGGAAAACAACAGCAATTAAAAAAAAGGAAAAGAAACGATAAACAAAAAAAAAAAAAAAAAAAAAAAAAAAAAACAAACAAAAACTAAACAACAACAAAGCTCAGCATTGGTCTGCGGACTGACGGAAATTCTGTTCTAGTGTTCTTCTGTGATCGCTAATTAAAATCGTTCTCACCATTTTCAACAACATGTGGTCTGCGTCTATCTACATTCTGTTCTATATGCGCATAAACATGTAAATAACGTCAGACAGATACACTCATGTAATGTTGAAATCACTACACTATATGTATATATATACAGTATCTCTTAGCTCAACGAAGAAGCAGAAGTTAAGACAAGCTCTTGGCTCCTTTATCCAAACTAGAAAATTATTTAGAAAAAAAAAAAAAAAAAAAAAAAAAAANTCCTATGAATTTATCGAGCAATGTATTAACTTATTCTTGGAGAAATAAGTTTTAATGTCCGCAACCGCTTCTTTAGGCACTCTACCTTGGTTAAGGTATGTCATTGTAAATATAATTATGAGCTGTTTAACCCGCTCAGAGTTGTTTGCAAGAACATAAATGACGTCTATCACTTATTCTCATTATCGGAATCTTTAAAGTCCGTTAAAGCCACATTGCGTGGTTTATCAATGTCGTACTTAAACTAGCTCTTAACTCTAAAAAGTCATTATGACTCGAAAATGAATTGTTGTTAACTAAGCTTACGCATGTTTGCGCGATGGCTTAGGGGTTCATTGGCAATTTGGTCCTGTATCGGTTGTGGGTGTGGCACTATGCCAATTGTGTATATGCTTTTTTTCTTGTTTCTTTTTTTTCTTTTTTTTCTTTTTTTATACTAAGTTTTAATAATAATTAATTTAAGATTTACTTTAAGAGTCTTTTGAACTCGACTGTCATTTGTTTTAGTCGAGTTCCTGTATAAGTAGAATAAATAAATAAATAAATAAATGAATAAATAAATAAATATTCAGATACTTTTATTACTTATTAATTACATTGATTTGTTTTGATACCCTTTGCGATTGGCAAACGCGGTCTGGTCTTTACCGATAAAAACTTTTTGAAAATTTTGAAACACAGAAAATGTAACAAGATTTCGATCTAAAGTTTTGTCTATGTGAAACTTCTATCTCTTCTATCTAGTTCCACGATTTACATGATTTCCTATTCCTCGCAAATTATTTTTTTTTGATAAGATTTGTCATCTTTCACTTCACTTTTTGTACTTTTTCGATATTTCGAAAAATTTTATAAAAATTTCCTAAAATGTATTTCTTGATATCGCAGATACGTAAACAATATCTTATATATACATCTTTCGCATTGATGGATATGGAAAATTCAACAGACGATATCGTTGCTCTAATAATGAAAAGCAAAATTTCTAATATGCTTAAGAAATATGCAAACAAGTTTAAATATCTAGCCAAAACCTTAAATAGTCTTGGCAACGTTTCTCTTTAGTACATTGTTCGCGAAAATCTATTTTCGGCCGACATACATATGTGCCTATTTACTTAAGCGTTCGCATGCCGTTTGTAAAGGGGGGAGAATTTTTAAAATCCTTGCATTCGTGTATAATTCAGGGTTTCTTTACTACGTTTTTTTTTTTAATGAAATAAAATTTTTTTCTTTTTCTTTTGTGAACGCATGGATATAATGTTTATGATAATGAATGACAAATTGTTATATAAATATATCAGATAGATATAACTTGGAATTTTAAAATAAATTTGACAAATCACTAGCGTAACAAAAAGGAAATGTTCTCGTTAAAGCAATCACGACTTCCAATCATTTCTTAGTTCCCTCTCATTTTTTTTGTTGTGCTAATATGACCAAGAGGAAGCCCCTGTTAGTGTAACAAGGTGATAGCCAAAAAGAAGTGGAGAAGAGAAATCAACCGGAAGAGGCCGAAGCCTAGCGGGCCAAGTGTTATGTCTCCTTGCATTGAGCGCCCACTATAGCTAAGAGCAACCATACACCACTTAAGATTTGAATAGGCGAACATTGACTTGGTAGTCGCGATACTTATCTACTCGCCCACTCATGCAGATAATATGCGAGTTAATATTATGTCTTCGCTACAACAATATGCACGCCTCGGTCTTTATTCAATCCTTTTTGAATAATTTCGGAAAGCTCAACTTGCGACGGCACAAGGCGAATAACTCACAATTCGGGAGTTGAATTTCGGGTTTAATGATTCGTAGCGGACCGCAATACCATCTACACGTCTAGCAAATGGCCCGACATTACCCATCTTGTCTACCTCGTTCCGAATCGCTTAAACATCATCAACTCATTTTCTTTTTGTTTTCTTATCTCAAACCCACTTGATCCACTTCGCCCAACTCTGCCTGCTTTCCGATTGGACACAGACGTCCACGTGCAAACTCCTTGCGCATATGAAGTAAAGACAATTGTTCGGGAAAAATCTTTTTTAGTTCAAATACTTTTTTGTATTCAAGCCTTACCTTCCGTGCTTTTGTGTGCTCCACACAACGTACGAGCAAACACAAGCCTTGTTTATCATAAGGTTAACACAACGCGAAAAAGGAAATTTCCGAATGGAAGCCGTTATGGTTGCTGTACTTCTCCGTATTTCTAATCTTTTCTCCGTTATCAACCGCATTGGTCTTTAGCTCCGCAGCCTTAAAAGATTATATAGTTTGCAGAGCTAACGCAAGAGGCGAGAGGTCTGATTATAAAGAAAGCAAAAGAAAGGAAAGATTTCTTCTTATCCGAAATTCTGCTGCCAACTATTAGGTTTTCTGTAACCATCACATATCACGTCTTTTCTTATTTGAGAAACTCTGACATAGACGAAGTTGTATAAGAGAAAAAGAAAAAAGAAGAAGAAGAAGAAGAAAAAAAATAATACAGAGGTCAAACACATGTATTGTGTTAATATGTTACAATGTTTTATTTCATTTATTTACAGTGTTTCACTTCTGTCATCTCGTTTTAAAACACTCGACAAAAAATGCATAGAACCCTCCACTAAATGTGTATAAATTTCTAAGCAATATTTAGATTACGTGTCGACTTAGCTTTGCCCCTCTCTATGTCTATTCATTTGTCACCTTGACATGAACTGATTTCGGTTACGAAGATCAAGTTTAAAACTGAGTACATGAGTAAGTTTAAGCTGACTAAGCTATTGGGGAAAACCCGAATTCGAAAAAGATTCGATGAGTAACTGACAAATTATCGATTACCAGATACGCACACAAATGACGAGACAAAGAAACATAGCTGTGAGGAAGGGTAAGTAAGATTCGTCGCAAGGTGAATACATTTCTCTTATTTGTTCATTTTATTTAACGTACATACATGCGTTTTATTTTATTTTATTTTATTTTTGTTTTTCTTTTTTTGTTATTGCACATTAAAAAATCTATGTATTTGAGTTAAAAGATATCTGTATTATGTATTTTGTATAACAGAGAGAGAGAGAGAGAGAGACTATGTATTTCAGTTAAAAAAATTGCTTTAAAAGACAAACGTAAAAATTCGATATTAAGGGAATGAATGAAATATGAAAATAATGAACGAAAAAACAAGAAACTAATTATATGGAACAAAGTATGTACAAAGTATGTACACAATAAATATGAAATGAAAAATATGTACAAATTTAAAAGGTGATTAATAAAAATCATGATGCACTCGCCATTCCGCCATCAATCACTTAAATTCACCTGTTGCTTTAGTTTAACAAATCGCAGCAAAACTATTTACTTAAACTGTTTGAAGAAGATATGTTTTAAAAAAAAATAAACAAATAAGAGAAATAAAAAAAAAAAAAAGGAAATAGCTTTGAGCAACTTAACTGACGTTCAGCTTATAAAGTGACGTCTATACGTACAGAAATAGCCCAGAAAGCCTCCATGTGGCATTCTTGATCAGTGTCAACACCGTGTAGGGCCCTAACTTAGTTCATTTGGCACTCTGTTCGCTCTTTTATCTGCCAGCACGCAGAATTACTTTTGTGATCTCGCAATCGAATTCAAGGTCAATAATTTTTTTTAGAAAGCATATGTTATTAGGCAGAATAGAATGTTTTGTTGATACAGACTCCTTCTTGTGTGATTTTACATGGGTACGCAGCCGTGAAGGTTTAGCCCCACGGCGCCCAATAAGACACGAGTTAATTTGATAAGCTGTAACCGGCGCCCCCCAAGGAGTAGGACAATTTCTATTGAAGGAAAGCTTACGGCTCCTAAAGCAGCAAACCAGGAAATGAGTGTGAGTCATTCTCACGGCTAGCACGGCTAGCACGGACAGCTGTTTAACACCTCTTACATAGTTCCCGACAAAATTTCGGTATAACCACTGCCACCATGGACAGAACAAAGCAGTTGCCCATGTTCTCTACCATCAATTCCTAATGTTATTAATGCGAGCATTGTCTCCTTGGCAGCGGTACCGCTTTGGGAAGTCAAGACTGGCAACAGACCCCTCGTGCAATAATATAAAAACTTATCTTGCTTTAAAAGCCCCATTTGTTAATCGTGTTGACATTTTAGTTCCTTTAAGATTTTAGATTGGACGCAAAATATTGACATTTTGTTAAATATTTCGTTGTAGCCATTAGGATTCTTAATAAAGGAATTTCCTCCGCGGAATAGCCACGAAATACTTATAGCAATAGTTTTTGCATTCTGAAGGTTTTGTTAGACCTAGTAACCAACTTTTAGCAAAGTGCTAAGAAGCTAAACTCTAAAATTCGGTCTACTTATCTGAATCCCATGGGTACCCCAGAGTTTTCTTGTTTCGCCTAAAACTTGACTCGCATTTGTCGAAATTTTCCCCGAAAACTGTCAATGTTTTTTTTTAGAAATGATCAATTAGATCCTACAGGTGGTGGTGTTTTAAGTAAATTTCTAACTCCTCCCGGCGTACAATTTATTGCCCTCCGTGTAAGAATTGGTAACAAACATTTATATAAAACTTATTCCTATATTCTCCCAAATAAGGATATTTGTACTTATATAAGAAACATGCTGCCCTGGTTTGTGACTTGGCTGAAGCGTCAAAATCTACTGAAATGGTGAATTTTATATTATCGCAAGTCATCTGGCTTTACAAGCATGATATCCAATTCAACATCTTATGGAACTATTACATTTTTCAATGAATTATCTGATCGACACCTACTTCAACACAATCATACTTCTGCTTGTAATGACAGACCGCTAGAACTGTGCTTTTTCAATTTCCGTGAGCTAGTTGTAAGTCGTTCTCCATCTTTTAGTTAACCTGAGGATTCCTGTCATCCAGCAATTTGTTTATCATTTCACCATAATCAGGATGGACCGTCGCTCATATATACGAATCACACAATTAGTAAAGTCAATATTTTATTGTTTAAATCTCGTCTCTCATACATTATGCTTGACTGGGAATATGAAAATTCTAATATTCTCATTCAATGAGTTCTTTAGTAGACGAGGGTTAATTTAATAGATGTCTGGCATCGGGTTTATCGACTCGAAAGCTCATTAGACCAGTACGAGAGAGATAGAGAGAGAGAGAGATTAGACCGGTAAGAAAGAAGTTTATGCAACACTTCTGTGCTTTTATAGGTCAGCCATCCAGTTGCAAAGCAATTTCTTATCCACTACATAAGTTCTCTGCCAGCCGTCCGCAAGCCATCGCTACTTAAGCTTTTGCACAGTAAAAACATTTTGACTCATAGCCAAAAGGCATACACCATAAAAGTAAATGAAACACATAAGAACATTATATACAGTCGGGCGAGGCAGATTATTAAAAAACGCTATCCCACTTTATCTTACACGCTTTGGTAATGAAAAAATAAATTACTTCGAAAAACTTTTATTAGTTTGCATTTTTCATCGTAAAAAACTAGAAGTTCGACTTTCTCTCCCTATAAGAGGATCTCACGATAACAGCTATATATGATGGGGTCTAAAAAATAGATCAATTTGATCCAAATTTCCGAACGTTAACTAAACAACGAATCAAAAATTAAATCTTTTCCTGGAGAGTTTACTATTCCTGCGAAATCTTATATGGACTGGGGTCCAAGAAATAGATCCAAGTGGTTTGAATTTGGTTCACTTAATTTCTATATCAAATTCTACTACTATCACGAGAAAATGTTCATCATAAAATATTAACAATTAGGCCTTTTTGCCATATAAGGCTTTACATTTTCTATGCGGCGGTATTCAAAAAATAGACCTACGTGATCGAAATTGGGGAATGTTGATTTCTTTATCAAAATGCTATTATGAACCAATTTTCACCATGAAATATTGAAAAGTTTTTTACCGTATAAAGATTCCGTTTTCAAAGGAGCGGCTGTATGAGAGAAGGTTCAAAAATTGCTCCTGCCGAACCAAACTTTGCACCAATTTGGATTGCCGAAATTCTATTACACAGTGGACTTTGTCGCGAAGTTCTGAACATTACACCGTTTGTATACCCTACATCAATAGCGGTACATTAGGTGCATTCGGTTTTTGGAGGTAGTACTCAATACCCAAAAGGACTTGGGAAGGACGTACCTTTTATTAAACTAAGCTTAGCTGCCCGCCTTGTTTGCTTGTGTTCAACCTATGGGTTGCAATTTTCGAGAAATTTTTGAAAATTGCAATTTTTATGTGGAGCGGCCGGAAAAGTGGACCAATCGCAACTATTCTCAATAGCGTTAGTCTTTGGTTCAAAGCACGTCAGGCTGCGCCAAATTTCATCAAAACCTATTAAAATACATGGACAAAAATCAGATGTACAGACGGACAGACAAGTTTAAAATGATTCGGATTCAATTGATATAACAACACGTGAGCCTGCCTTAAGCTCATCCGGGTATTGCATACGTCCATATCAAAAGTGGTGTAGGGTATAAAAATAAAATTGAATGATTTTCGAAAAAAACGTCGACGAACGTTAAGTGAAAGATCAAATCACGTATCTGCACTATCTATAATGCAACTATTCTATTAGAAAAATATTGCTAATAATGATCCATTAAATCTTATGGCAGACACGTACGTGCAATTCACGCACGACTAATGCAAGAAAGAAAAATAAGAAATATTTCTTAATATCATCATCGATTATGAATCAAAAAATCTTGCGAAATGTGAGTAAAGCATAATTAAGAATTATCACTTGGAAAAATTAATAGAGCAAGTTAAATATAAATATAATTTGAAGTTAGTGCTTATAATGCGAACGAAACAAAATCAAGCATCATCTCGCGCATATCAACTTCAAATTCAAAATCAAAACAAAAAATAAATAAATAAATAAAAATTAGTTTTATACAAAAAATCAAAAATGACCTAAATTTAAATTATATTTTAATTATTATTACTTATAATACCAGGCATAGGTATGACTATATATATACATGTAGTCATCATTCACATCATATTTGTAACGGTTTTTCATAGGAATTTTCACATGCTTTATGCGCACTGATGGCACAGAATCAAGGTACAATATAGTTATCTTTACAATTGTAAGATCGAGAAAGATCGAGTACGAAAGGAGTCATCAGCGTGGCATACTTCACTCAATTATAGGTACATTCAGTTTAACGGGTAACGACAATGTGACAGTTTGAGAATTGTTTTTTGAATGGAAGTAAAGGTCATACAATAATAATATTGGAGGAGATTATTAAACATGTAATTAAATATTTAAAAAACTTAATAAATTTTTAAGAAATATTAATAACTGGCAACACTGCAGCCATTCCCGCAAGGCATATTTAACTGAAGGAGCTCCGCAAGATAGTCGAACTTGTACGAATTTGAATTCGCAAAGGAAGAGGATTTTTGAAAAATAATGATTTTTATATAATTAACGAATTACTGACCAAACACAAAGGGCACTCTTTATACTTTACACTAGTTAAGGTACTGAATATATTAGGTTTGTGCGGATATATGACACGCAGAAGGAAACCACCTTTTACTATATTAATTCAATCCTATCCATTTGTTTGTCTGTCTATCTGTCTGTCTATGTAATTTTGTATTGAGGTCGCAATTTTTGAGATGTTTTCATGTAATTTGTTACACTGGCGTGCTTTGACCCAAGGAAGAACCTTATTGAAAATAGTTTGGATCCGCCCATTTTTTCGACCACTCCGCATATACTGCCCCATTCTGAAAAGTCGCTATTCGGAAGAAATTCGTAAAATTTTTGAGAAAACTCGTTTTGTAATAGTATTTGGACATTCCACTGTGAAGATATTCTGGATGTGGCATACAGCCGAACAAAATTAATATATCTTTGCACCACAAGTGATGTGCGCTATAAAAATGTTTAAATTAAGTTGTCAATAATATCTTATCTGTTTCACTAGTGGATGTTATTTTAAGATATTGCAAGAAATTCAAATGACGAAAACAATGAAAATTGTCACAGTTATGCTGTCTGTCATTTTCGAAAATTATATTTCGGACAAAACGAGTTTTAAGGGTTGTTATGTGTTGTGAACAGTTTCTTTTATTGCCATGAATTTCTAATTTTTTATTCAATTAGTCCGTACTCGCAGCAACATAAAACTGCCAATCCATGTTCAAATATATTTTCGTATTCTCTTTTCTCGGCAATATTTTGTAAAAAGGTGCCGGTAATTGTTGCACCTGGCAAAGATAATCATGCGCCTTTCGCCTTTCCTAACCAACTTCAAAATCCTTATCCCAAACTTTTAATTTCCTAATAGACGTGTCGAAAAATTTGCTAATTGCTCTCAACCTCGCCTCAACTCATTCAATGTTCGCCGTAATACACTACGCAACAATTTTTTGAATTTTTGAATTCCTTTAACTTGTAAAGGTATTTTCATATCGATTCATGCGGAGTGCAGAAAAATATTTTGCGTTTGCTAATCTGACTTTCAAATCCAGTTTATGTCTCAATTCTAAATATTTAACCGAGCGGAATGAAAAATTCAAACTTTTCTTGCGGCAATTTTTTGAATTTTTGAATTCCTTTAACTTGTAAAGGTATTTTTATGTCGATTCATGCGGTGTCCAGAAAAATATTTTGCGTTTGCTAATCTAACTTTCAAATCCAGTTTATATCTTAATTCTAAATATTTAACCGAGCTCTGTTAAGAGAAATGGTAGATGTGTTTGCTGGTTAAACTCGAATTTCTCTTCACACACTTATAATAAATTCGGGTTTTTCTAGGTGCTCCTGGCTTCTAAGTACAGTCACATAAAAGTGTGTCGGAGCATAGTTAATTTCCTCAATAAAAGCGTTTTTAAACAAAGTTTCCAGGCAGCTGGAATAAAAAAACTCTTCAATTATTGTGTAAAAGAAAAAGTTTTGCGGAGTTCTTTTTACAAAATTCACACAAATAAATTTGTACCCCAAACCGGTCGTAGTAGTTGTGCGGATGAATGTAATACCCAGAAAGACCTAAGATCGAAGACCAAATTTTTGTTATAGCAATCATAGTCACATTTACTTTCTTTACCGATCTAAAGGTTGTCCTTCCGTCTGATATGTGTTCATATGTTTTTGTTGTCTACTTTACAAATCACAATGTCAAGTCAGGTCTTAAAGCTATCTATGACGATGAAGAGCTGCTGAGTAGGCATTTACACGACATAGACAAGTGAAATTTTCCATTAGATGAACTGATGTAGGGTGAATAACGGTTGTTCTTTATGGTAAAAGTATTGTACAACTTTTATGAACAGAAAGTGAACTGAGATATTTTCATAGCCCTCAAATGGTAACAATCGGTCTATATTGTGAATCTACAATCGGTTTAAGCTCAGCTTTTTTCCATTTTTT
>KK502637.1:119224-153409 GCA_000688735.1 Glossina austeni
AAAAAAAAAAAAAAAAAAAAAAAAAAAAAATGGAAAAAAGCACTACTTGACAGTCTCTGCTACTTACGATACACACCGAAAATTTAACACATATATGCGTGCATGCGATGATGATGGGGGAGCCGAAAAATGGTTGGAAAACAAGAGTTGCACAGGTACACTACATACTACCTTTTTTTTTTTTTTTTTGTTAAATATATACCGATGACGGCAATGATGATTGGTGTGTTACTCGTCGATGTATTATAATATAGTTCGTGTGCTGAGCTGTGTTGTGTTGTGTTGATCTTTTACAATTTCCTGATGATGTTATTGTTGTTTATGTCTTTTTCCAACATATTTGTTGTTATTATTGTTATTTAACGAATAACGACAAAAAAAAAAAAAAAGGCAGCACCAGCATGAGAGAGCTTACGTTGCGAGCACAATGCCTGCACAATGCTTTTTTGGAATAGGATACAAAATTCAAATATTTTATCTAATTATTACACCAAGAATTTCTTTATCCCTCTCAATACTATTATACGTTATCAATACATACACACATATAAATATATATATATATATATATATATATGGATAAATTTGCATATGCAAATATATTCATACATATGTGTGCATATGGATATATATATTTAATATTCTCGTTTTGTTTTGCTTACTTATTTCTTGACATTAAAATCAAATTCGTATTAACCAATATTTTCGTCAACACATCATTCACTAATTATTTGACCTTCGCTCAAGCGGAACCAGATCATTTTTCAAAATTACACATACATTAGCCCTTTAAATATCACTTGGAATAAAAGCAAGAGTTTAACACAATCCACCGGTATTTCTTATGCACATTTATTTTCTCTCATCTCATCATCAGTTCACATGTGTTTTCAAAAAAAAAAAAAAAAAAAAAAAAAAAAAAACGCATACAGCTGTTTATTGGGAAAGCAATAATGACGATCAGCTGTTTTGCCAACAGCTGCGCAATAAATTCGAAATGTAAATGATTACTGTTAGCACCACCACTGACGCAACAAACACTGTGTGTAATAAACCAACAGAGTTCTGTATTTAAAGTAACAGACACTTTCCGGTTTAAAAATATATTATTAATGATAATTATTTAATTCAATTATAATGTATTTTCATTATAAATATTATGAATTTAATGTTATTTTAAATTCAAATCCACTAATTATGTCTTAAATTATTTAATATAATGCAACCATGTTTGCATAAAAAGGAACGTAAAATCAATTGTGATAATATTAGTAGATATGACAATGCTCGGGCACACGTAATCGTGTATATAGATTTCCGTACATTGAGTTGAAATATTAAGTATGATAAATGCATTTCTTAATATTAAAAAAAAAATAAATAAATTAAAAAAAGCATATAGCATTGAAAGAGAAAATCCTTTTAAATACCTTAGCATGTAGGGAGGAACTTATCTCCTTCAAGATTCTACTAATTTAATACGGAATGTTATTGAGCTTAATCTTCATTTTAATGATGATTAAAAACCGACTTCTTTTTTTACACGGCACACGGCCTGTTTTACACGGTTTTGAAATAACACGGTTCAGCACCGAAAGCAGATATACATTTTTTAAACGTATGCAAAAAAAATAATTTTTTTTTTTAATTCTAGTTTTGGCAGTCTCTCACGGAAATTTATGTCGATAGCAACAAAATACGAATACGATGATCAGAAGTCAGTATTAGTGACTTGCTCTACTTCTACTTGGCCGTTTAAAACTAACGAAATTCTTCATTTGAATCAAACTCCACAGTTGTGCTGGACATAACTGACGTATCTATGGATGATGGTATTTATTATCCAGTACATAATAAACGATTTTTATTCCAAATTTCAATTTCATTATTTATGTATTGTATGCACTTGTGGACTGCATTTTCATTGTATATTAATTTTAATTTCTTTTTTGTAATAAAAATTAATGGTTTTTGTTTTATAAATATGTAATAAGGATTTTATTTTTACTTTTTTTGCACGGTTTTTTTGGGAAAAATATTTTGACTTTTTTCATTTGATACTATGTTTTTAAAAAGTATGCAACATATCCCACAATTTACTATATGTCACATTGTATTTTTTTACACGATTTTTTTTTTGCACGGATTTCTAGGAAACGCATCTACCATGTAAGTGAAAAGTTGAAGTTGTTTAGGAAAAACCGTCCTTCCTTTTATCGAACTTAGTAATTATATAAAATAATATAGAAGACGGTATTAATTGTATTCATAAAGCAGAATATTTTGCTGCTCTTTTTTTGAACCCTTTTAAGCGTTTTCCTCTAGAATGGTGATCAAAAATTGTTATTGCACTAAACATACGTAATTAAATACTTAATTTTCCTCTAGCCAAAAGGAATCGTATGCTTTTCTCTTTCAGGGTCCTTTTTCTATATCTAAAATCGCCCGAAAAGGTATATTAGATCTCTTGAACGATCGTAATGCATTGAAAGGGTCTGTGTTTATATGCGTCATTAGCATGAGTAATGGAATCAATTTAGCCGCGTTTTTTCTCGAAGGAATAATTCTTTAGAATTTTCTCTAAAACTTGATGTAAAAGATTCCGCTTTTTTAACTTACTTTCGTCACATTCCTTTTAAAAGAACAAGAAAATTCATAGTAAATTGATAATTCGCTCCGCCTTTCTAAATGGAAGTCTTAACTTTTCAAATTTAAATTTATTTTAAATTTTACTTTAATAAAATTCCTGCCTTAAGTATGCGAATAAGGCAACTGTTTATCCACAATTATCAGAAGCGGGTATACAAATGATATAAAAGTGCGATAAGTAAATATTTCAACAATTTACTATCGAGTGCTATTCATTATGTTATGGTTTGAACTTTGTCACTCCTTTATTATGGCTTGAAATTTATACGATATACAGCCAACTCTTTTTTACGCGGTCTTTTTTACACTGTTTTAAAACAAGGCAGTTCACCAATGAGAGCAAATATACTTTTTTTACACGATTTTTTTGTTTTATCTAAAATCAATTCCCAACTCGAACTAACACATGTCACTAACACATGTGGGGCAAAAAAACAAATTTGTTTTAATTCCAGTTTTGGTAGTGTCTCACAGAAACTTATGTTTGCAGCAACGAAATACAATTGAGGAAGCATTGTGATTCGGTTTATGGCCCCACACGTGTCTGCGATGTACGTTAGTTAGAATGGGGAAATTGATTTTTATTCTTAATTTCCATTTCACTTTTGATATTTTGTACTTATGGATCGAATTTTCACTATACACTAATTTTATTTATTTATTTATTTTTTTTTGTTTGTAATGAAAATGAATTGTTTTTGTCTTATAAGTACGTAATATTCATTTTAATTCATTATTACTTTTTTTGCACGGTTTTCTCGCGAAAATATTTGAAGCGATTTCATTTTACACGATCCACAAATTTACCATAAGTGCACAATTTTTCTGCACGGAATTCTTGCGAACGTATCTACCGTGTAAACAAAGACTTGGGGTATATTGTAACATGTACGATTTGTAACCCTATAGTGGCATTCAAACACTATACGTTCGCATGTGTGTAGGAGTTGCGTGTCTTCAAGATTTCATATTCCATTTCATGTCTTAAATTCTAGCTTCAAAGTCTTGAAGTCGTTAAATTCCGAATTCTGATATAATTCTCAGGGTATTCCATAATAAGATCCTAGCGCTAGACTCAACAGACCACGGAAATAGATCAATATATGTAGTACGGTAGGGTTTATTTTGATGGTAGAGACTTGTAGTGAGTGCCCAGTCAATAAGAGACCCATTAGGTTGCGGCCACTATCTTCCTACCTCTTGCTCTTCTATGACTTCTTTCTCACAATGACCGAGTTAATAAAAGCGGAAAGCATCCTCCAAATGGTTCGTTAAATTGAAAATAAAAAACTGCGGCAACATCCATAGTTGGTACACTCACTTGTTATATAAGCAAATCATATAAAAGTCTGATTTGATATATATACGATATGATTTATTTAATATGGTATAAATCGTATATAATATCGAAACAGTGTTTCGTGTATGTCAACAAATTGTGTTAACGACTGCGTTATGGAATTTCGTACTTTTCTTCTTCTTTTATGCAGAGATATACTCGATGATTTTTTTACTTCTCTATAGAATTTCTTCTATGTCGCTTCTTTATTTCTTCTATGACTTGAACGAAATATGAAGCGAAGGAAACGAGCAGGCACAACTACACAACGTAACATGTGCGTGTGGGTGCGTGTGTGTGGTATGTTTGCCATGTCATCGTAATTATATGGGTTTATTCGCTAAGAAATACATATTGGAGGGCTAAGCTATATAGATGTTCCTTGAATATCATGGACCATAGAAGGCATGCAGCATAGAAACGACGTTCAGTGTTAGAATTAAGTTCATAAGATGAAAAAAATGACAAAATTTTTGACCAAAAAATTTGCGTCTATCTTCAAAACACTAGGAAAAACGAAATGTTTTTATTGTCTTAACAAACGTCACAAACGTCGTATTGTCTTAGGGAACGTCAAACGTTATTTTCTCTCTTATCATGAAAGGAGTGCAAAAAAAACAAACAAAATCGGTGACCCTCATCTTCCAAAGTCAAAGTTAATTTACAATTCTTTCTTCTTGCCTTCAAACACATGTAATTAATAGGTGCTTGCATGTATTGTGATTATTATTATTGGCCTTGAAAAAGTCATTTATTGAGAAAAATTGGTAAATCAATCGATCATTTTGTACAACTTTGTACCCACATTTTTGGCAACATGGCCACACCCTTTCGAAAGCACGATACGATTTTGGCACCTATCGACCTATTTTCCCACTTGTTCAGCATTTTCAAACCGTATGCCAGCCAAGCCATGTTGCATCGGTCTAAACAAGTCCTAATCAGAAGACGCTATGTCTGTCCAGTACACTGCTTGCGGCAGAACTTTCCAACGAGCTGTAACAGTCTTTCTTTGACAGCTTCTACAACGTGCGAACGAACGTTGTCATGCCAAAGGATGACTTTGCGTCTACTAACCGCTATTGCCGGCCTTTTTTGCAGCAATACATCGTTCAGTTGCATTCGGTATGAGGAGCTCGTAACACGCTAACACCTTTCTGATCCCAGCATATGCACAACAAAACTTTATGGACTTGAATGCTCCGCTTCGATGCCGATGTGAATGACTCTCTTGCACTAATTCCGCTATCGCCGGCCTTTTTTGCAGCAATACATCGTTCAGTTACATTCGGTATGAGAAGCTCGTAACACGCTAACACCTTTCTGATCCCAGCATATGCACAACAAAACTTTATGGACTTGAATGCTCCGCTTCGATGCCGATATGAACGACTCTCTTGCACTAGTTCATGGCTTTTCGCTCTTGAGATTGTCGTGGTAGATAAGCTTTTCATTCCCAGTCAGGTAATACGCCACAGAAAATCCTTTTTTTGCCCAGCGAGCAATGAAACCGCAATGTTGAGGCGGTTCGACATGGCTTCTTCAATCAATTCATATGTTAAGCATATTCCCTCCTCTTCAAGCTTTCCCATCGCGTTTAGAAACAGTTGATTCAAGAAATGCTTCGCAAGTTCTTTGAGAGTTTGAGCTAGACTTTCGTCCAATAAGTTTTCCAATTCGTTGTCTTTGCACTTTCTAAGTCTTTCAAGCCCTTCTGTGTCATTGACATCAAAATCACCACTTTTAGACTTTTGAAAGTAAAACCGAGAATTGGGTTATGATGAAGCAGCATCACTATAAACTTCTAAAAATATTTGCCGCGTTTCGGCAACAGATTTCTTCACATCAAAGAACAAGGATAAATAATGTCGAAAATGCAATTTTGAGCGTTCCATGATTAACGCCTATATACACGGAATAACTTAATAACACAAAATGAAAAACTGTTGTTTTAATCATCGAATTTAACCTGTTTTGTGCATTGATACTTCGCATTACCTTATCATTTTCACTAATTGATGTCACTGATCAAGATACATGCAAGCACCTAATATTTACCTTAAAAGGAAAATTTTGCAAAACACATTTCTTGCATCTGATCCGATTGAAAGCAAATTTTTCTTTTGTTCGATAGTAAACGCAATAATTATTTAGTTCATTGCTTTCGCGCTTCTTTCCCTAATAAACTTAAAAATTATCCTTCGGCAACACCTTTTTGATGGGGTAAAGATTTCTTTCTTTTTTTAAAAGCATTTAAATTAAGTGCAAATATTCTTTGTTAAAACCTGTCAAACTGCAAAAATAAAAAAAAAAAAAAATTAAAAAATAAATAAAACGAATTTAAAAGGAACCACAAAAATTTGCAAGAATTTTTGAAAAAAAAAAGGAGAGATTGTTTAAATTGTAAACCACTTCACAGAAAAGGCAAAGGGGTGGAAAATGATCTCCATTAAATGAAAAGAGAAGCCATACTAGGTATGAGAATGTATGTATAGTATGTATGCAAAGGTAACCAAAATTGAAACGAAAAATTTTACCAAAGATGTTAGGTATCCTTAAAGAAAACATTTCACTTTTTTTTTTTATTTATTTTTTTTTTTTTATTATTAAATGCAATTTATCCGAAATTTTTTTTTTTTTTTTTTGTGTATTCAATCAAAAACTTGAGCTTGAGAGCTGGGTTTATATGCATTTCCCACAAATGGAAAGAAAAGAAACACATGTACATATGCATATGTAAATATGTAGTTTTGCGTATAGGCATAAATGATCAATGATTGCATTTCGAAAAGAATTGAGTTATTTTTATGAGATCATTGTACGATTTTTTTCATTTCATTTCATTCTCATTTATTTATTTATTAAGTAACTAGAAAGCCATAGGCCTTTTACTTAGTTGCGTAGACACATTTAATGCGCAAAAAGACGCTATGACATATGTGATTATGCAAGTGTAGCTAGATGGCTGCTAATGTCATCATCTTGCCCCATAAACTTCATAATCATCAATTCCTGTCATCAACAATGCGGTCAATTTTTTTCTAAACATATTCATAGAATGAACGAAGGATTTGGGACTCGGCACCAAAGAATGCGAAAATCTAGCAACACGAACAGTAAAAGATCCGTCCGGCTAATGAGTTAAGCAAACGTGGTATTCATATGAATGGCGGGTTGTATTCGATGTGGAGAAAAGCAATCGTTCAATTCAAAGGCCTGGGGATTCAGTTTGATTGATTTCGTAGAGGTAGATAAGCAAATTGAATTTTAGGCAATCGGGAAAGGAGAATTTTCAGACAGCATGAACGAGGCAGGAGATACGATCTATAAAAACAAACAAACAATAAATAAAACAAAATATGTTATGTGGTTAACAATACCTTGAAGCCTATCTAAATTATCCCTTGGGCACCCAGAAAGAACTTCAATACAATATCCAATATGCGTCTTGAGGAGGGATTGCGTAATAGCATGTTTTTTAACCTGTAGGTGCAGTTGCAGGTTTCGATTGTACAATTTTCGGAACGTAGGAAAAACATGTCAATGTGGGAGCCAAAGTTGAGTTTGCGATCAACAGTTAGAGCCCCAAGATATTGCATGGAATCTACAAGGTTAATGGAATACTCAAATTGAATGACCCAGCACCGGTAGAATTGAAAAATAAGGTTTTAGTCTTACTGAAGTTAATGCAAAGCATATTAACTATCGCCCAGCATTTAACAGCTGCTGCAGACTCATTAATATTGTTTTCGAACGAATAGAAATTATTTGCATTATCTTTATAAAGCAGAAAGATTTTATCTGCAGACGCAAAAAAAAAACGCAGTCGTTACTAGCCAAATCCCCAAGATCATCTGGGAAGAGATTAAACAATGGGGGGTCCGAAATAGAATTCTGGGGTACACTAGACATAGTCACAATTAGGGAAGAGTTAGAGTGATTCACAGAAACGAACTGTTTACGATCCGAAATATACGACCACATAAGCTTACGAACACTTTTTTTTTAAAAAGCTTAGTATATGGGACTCTGTCAAATGCTTTTCTTAGATCGAGAGCAACAAGAACACAGCTCCTGCCAACAGTGATGTTATCCCCCATAGGCTACGTGAAGGAGGTTAAAAATCTCGAAGTGCAACGTCCGGGCCGAAAGTCGAACTGGCCGTCATACAGGACAATACTGTTATTCAAGAATAAACCAAGTTATTCCTTCATGATATACTCCGCGACTTTGGAGAGACAGGGTAGGAGGCTAGCCGGTCGCTATTTGACTAGCTCTGGCTCTAACTTAATCTGATGAGAATGGAAAGAAAAAATTTGTTCTTCCAGACAAAAGCGTACAACAATTTCATCAGACGAAAATATAAAGAAATATATACTTAAAACCATTCGCCTACAATGTCGGCCAAGAATAGACAAATATTTCATGGGCTGCCCGATAAGCATTTTAAATAATTCGCAAAGTAACCGTAAGGATTTATCAGCTTGATAGTCTATTAAAAGGGAATGGAAGGGAATGAATAGTCCATCAAAATAGAGGGAAATTGAATGATGCTTTGCTTGAAGATGATGACAGTGTCCAATCCCCAACTACCCATAAAGAATGCGACGATGTAAATTTATCCGTCTTTATGGGAAACGCCATCAGATATTTTACTCAAAAGAACCGTAAAAATACGTACGTTTCAAACAAATTTGTCTATCGATTTTTACACAAGCTACAAACGATTCTCCGAATATGCTGGAAATTGTTAAATCAAGCATCCACTCTCTGTGCAACTCTCTATGCAATATGATATGCAATTCCTGTTCATAAATCGAAGCCACTTAGGTAATTATATGCGAAGAGAAATTTTATCTGCATCAATGAACTCATCGGTGCAATTGTCGTGGCAGTGAAAGTGCGACTGAAAGCATAAAACAAACTATGAAGCACAAAAGAACTGAATACTTGCTATGCCTTATTAATCTCTACAAAAGCCACGCCGTTCTCAATCGCTGCGCCTTGTTTAGCCAGACCTGTGGATAATCACTGCACAAGATGCCGTCACGGTAAGGCCACGCCAATCCTTTGTGCCCTTTTAAACCCGTACTGAGAGTAGTCGTAATACGTACGCAAAGCTAACATAAGATGAGGCCAATTCTCTAATAACCTCCACGGAGGCTTGATTAGGTATGGATGCCGCGATTTTTCCAACCCGACTTGAAGGTAACTGCGTTACTTTCTGAACGATGCGATTGCCATAAGGCTACGTCATTCGTCGAATAACGTCTGCAGAAGCTGTACTGGTTTCGTTTAGTATGCCTTTTAAAACACTGCTGCTATGGCAAAAGCGTCGTAGCGTCTGTCGAAGATAGCCGTAAGGCATCTAAAGACGCTCTTGCTATAACAAAAGTATCATAAAACTATACTCAGTCACTAATAACCTCTCCAAAACTTTGACTGGATTCGGGTACCGTGCTTCTCAAACTCAATTTGAGGCCTGACAAGTCAGTATTCGCGAGTTCAAATCTCAGAGCGGTAGAGTTTTCTTTGGTCGTAGCTATAGGAAGGGTTCAGTCGGTGAATACGTAATGCTTACTTACCAGGCTACGGCCACCTCACCTTTCTTCACTTTTTCCGTGTTACATGAATCAAGGGACATCCCCTGAGTGATTGGTCACACAAAAATCGATTAGTACAGTGTCACAACACCCAACACATATTGTTTCTTATACTAATATCAATCTTATAATACCCTCTGTGAAAGCTGTACGTTCGGCATTTTCTGCACCTTCTCAACATAGATCTAAGCCGGTTATCGCAAGCCCCAGGGAATGCTTTCATTGTGACGAATGAGATTGTGTCGGTTTGATAATATTATACGCAAATGTTAGGTGATAAGAAGTCACACAGACATTCATATTACACTCGGGGCTTGCTTTAACCCAACACAAAGGTTATGATTACATCCCTTCCTATAGCGGCCTCACGATCATCGGGAAACTAACCTCAAAGATATTAAAACGATTTTCAAATTCCCAATTTATGGCGCAGGATATGATTTAACTAAATTTAATACCTTGTCCCTTCGTCTGAATTAGAACTGCAAGTTTAACCAACCAATCAAGTCACCCTATGCTTGTCTTCTTCTAAGGCAATAGTCGATATGTTGTGGTATCAAGAAAGGTTTCGTTAATGCATTTTAAACTTTTAATTACGCATGCAAAAAATTATGCATGGTTTAAGCCAGTCGGAAGCAAATAGATCGGATTAACCGAAACTATTGTTGCAACCCATTTTTTTCCTTTCCTTTCCATTTCGGTTTGGGAAATTTTTGTAAAAATTTTAAGAAAATTTAAAAACGTATTAAAAGAAAGAATTTGTTGTTGTTATCATAAAATTTCATATCATCTAATATTAATACTTTAGTTATCATTATTCTTTATATATATATATTTTTATATATTTACAAAAGTCGAGGCTTTTTTGAAGCTTTTAAATTTTCTTAAAATATTCACAATTAAATATCGATTATAACGAATACTTCGTAATGATTTCTTTCAGGTTCTTGAATAATCTGCATGGCTGAATATGTTATCGCTTTCACTTCGGTACCTTGCGGATGTTTATCTAAATCGAATGGTTCGCCGTAACAGCGACACTCAATCTCAAATGTTTCGATATCAAATTTTGTAATTTCCAATCGTTTGCATATTAAAAATGGCTCAGCCGAAAATAAAAATAACAATTCATCCAAGAAATGAAATAATAATCCTTCGATATCATCGGCTTTCGCTTCGATCTGATAACAACTAGTAACAGTAACATAATCCAATTCTGTCATATAACCGAACATCGCCATACCGCACTGCTCAAATGTTTCGAGAAGTGAGCCTCCCCAAGCATGTAATCTTAAATGGAAATTTCATTAAATAATTATTTCAAATATTTAACGTAAACGAGATGGAAATTAATGGACTTACTGTACATCAGCGGTATGATCCAAATCTGCATTAATAGAAAAAAAGGCGAATGGATTGCCTATCAAATTGGAACAGGATAACATTTAAATCGTGCTTTAATACTTACATTCATATTTGATTTCGGGTAAAAAGAACTCTTCTTTACTAAATTCTACTTCCATTTTATATAATTAGCAAAATATAAACAACAACAAATAATTAAAACAAAAAATATATTCAATAAAATTTACTTTATTTTAATACAAAAATTCTATGTGTCACCGTATTTTAGTATTGTGTTTGCTGTTGCTGCTGCTGTTGTTGTTGTTGTTGGTCTCATAACGTTTAACATGTGAGTTTTGTTTTTATTGTGAAATTTTACTGTCAACTATGAACATATGTTTACGCTTTCGCAGTCATCTGTTTTTATTCGCCAGATGTAATTATTGTAAAAGATTAATTGATCTTGAAACGGATGTACATAAAATAATAGATTAGTAGGAAAAAAAATTCAAATTTAAATTTTATTTATCCGCCTTATGTCGCGTAAAGTAAGGCTAAACGCTTTATAGTCTAAATTTAAGCTCCACAGAGGTCGGGAGCCCACTCACAAAGTGACGAGTACCTGCGGGTAGAGGTGGCTGCATTGGTGTGCTGCAGATTGGTGCTTGCAAGGATCCTTCAGAGGGAAGTTGCACACTTACATACATATAGAAACTACGGTGGAAGCTAGTATGTCCACTCACCAGTTTGAACGTAACAGTTAACCAACGTATGAGGCTCTTCGGAGGGTATTGTGGTGGTTGTGGTTTTCATCATTCTTGAAGCGAATAACTAGAGGTAATGATAAGCCTCAACACACCCCAGAGTGGGTTTATTGGGCCATACACAATAAATATTCTCCAGTGTAGTTTAGGTCCCTAGATTAAAGGGATTGTCTAACTTCTTGGAGGGCGCCGGTTACGCAAAATTAACCCCTGTGCCATAGGCCAGGGTGAGATAAAACTTTCATGGCAGTGTATCAACGTTCACTCTACAGAGAAATCTGTTTCATAAAGGTATTCATATAACACCTTTCCAAAAAAAAGGCTTCATATGGGAAATGGTCGAAAAAGTGTTCCGAGTTGAACCATTTGCAATAGCGTTCGTTCTTAAACGAAAACACATCGTTATACCAAATGTCGTCGAAATATATCAAAAATTGCGGCCTTTAGTTTGACGGACAAACGGACAGATAAGCTTAGATCAATTCAAAAAAGCATTTAAAATCGATGATCGATAATCAAATGAACGGTAAAAAAAAGTCTATGCCAAAAACTTCTGAATGTTGCGTACACCCGCGTAAACTTAATACGCTCTTGTACCACAAGTACCATAAGGTACAGGAACTTAACGCAAGGTAATTAATAAAATAGATATTCCATGTCTTATTTTAAAGCCTTAATGTTTTCTTTTTCTTTTATATTCGTAAAATTCGATGCCACCTTTCCTAACATAACAAACTTTTTCTTCCATTAATTTATAACAATTTTATAAATAAATAAAAAAAAAAAAAAAAAAAACAGTCATTATTTAATAAAATAGAATTGTACAAGATTATCAAGAGTATCTTAAGAACTTTTCTACAGGAAAATATCTAAACGATTCATTAAAAATATCAGTAAAAGCTGTACTAATTAATTCATTAATCATCGGTTTTATAAACGGTAGACCCAGCGGCCACATCGTATTTATCACACCATCTGTTAAATTATCGAATGTCGATTGACCTGCGGCTAAAATGTCGCCAACATGCATTTTTAATCCACCCATATTATCCACTTCTATGTTGACTTTTAAAAGTGTGCCTGGTCCACCCAATCGTCTGACGCTCGTGGTTTGACTGAAACTCGCATTTTAACTTGTGTTACAAGCAATTTGTAACTAAATAATAAAAAGCATTTTAAAATTTTTACCTATAATCGTTTAGCGTCATATTCCAAAATCCTTTACGTTTAATGGGTGTACCAAATAACGCACCAGAAAATTCATACCAACCTTCCAAGCTTTTTTCAGGGAAATATTGCGAATATATTATACGTTTTTGCGTTAAATCCGTCTGATATTTTGTAATCTCAGAGCGTGACCACCCATATTCGGATATATTGCGTAAAAGTAATTTAAAGCCAGCTAAACCATTGCTATCCCCTCGACGCATTTCAACAAACGAAGCGTAGTGGGGATCAAAAGGTCGTACATTATAGATAGGAATACCTAGAAATGATTAATTAATTTATTCAAAATTGAATTTTGAAATGAAAAGTCACTCTACCTACCCGTCGTATAATATGATTTTAAATCATTTAAAACTTGTTTCATACATTGATCGTAGTCTTCACTGTTCATTTTACAGCGGCCAAGCAGATGGGTTAAGTCTTCATCAACCGAAAATTGATCTTGTGCTTGGACATTACAATTAATTATAACTATAATGACTAGTAGCATAGCGTTTTTTATTCCTTTTCTCAACCACATATTTAAGTATTAAGTGTTAGTGACTTTTCTTTTATTATTATATCACCAATTAATTTCTTAATGTTATGCCATTCGTTATGAAGTTTTTAAACCATTAAAACTTTTGCCAATGAAATTAACATAAAAAAAAAAAAAAAGAAAACAAATTTGCTTCACTTTGTAACCTTTAGCGCTTTATAAAAGGCATCAATGAAATTAATGAATGTTACAGCAATTTTTGTACATTTACCGACCATTAAATTATATATCAAGAAATCAAGAAATTTATCAAATTCCAAATTAAAGCAAGTAAAAACATCATTAAATCACCCTACATCACCCTACAGTTATTGATGCAACGGCTTTTCAAAATAAGCAATCACAGAGGAAGTGGTCGAAAAAACGGTCCGATCAGAACAGTTTCCAATAGCGTTCGTTCTTGAGTTACGAAACACGTCCGCCTATCAACTTTCATCAAAATATCTTAAAAATTGCGGCCTGTGGGTTGAAGACGGAAAGACGTGTAGACGGACAGACAAGTTTAGATCGAAACAGAAAGTCATTCTTAATCGATCGGTATAATAATAAAGCGGTGGCTGGGAAGGGAGGTCGGCATTCCACTTTCTTCTGAGTGTTGCATAGACCCACACAGATTTAATACACCCTTCTACCAAATATAGTGTAGGGTATAACATAAGAGAAAAGCTTGATTAGCTTATGCAAAATCATATAATACCCGCTATTAAGTCTTGCATTACATTTAATAGCAAGAGGAAGGGCAGTACCTTTCATTCCGCAAACATCGTGCATTATATCACTTATATATCATACACGATATATTTTTAAAATTAATTTACAATTTTATTAATTTAAATTCTCTGATTTTTTTAACCGGTTTCATTTTTCTTGAAGTCTAACTCTGGATTCAACAAATTCTTGATATTCTTGATCGAGATTTTCACCAAGCGGACAGACCTACTTGTCCAATCCGATCTCGATATTCTATTAGTACCAAAGAGTATTAAAGAGTCTTCGTACATTTGCGGAAACTCACATCATTTAAGCCCGATATCGTAAACATATTAAGCCCGATTTTTACATGACTTGAAAGCACTTCATGGACATTTGTAAAAAGTAGAAACGATATTTATGTACTTCCCCTTATTTATACGAATATATATTTCAAACGCTCTTATGGTACACTTTTTATACCCACTACCGAAGGGCGGGGGTTTACCCATTTCGTTTTTTTTTTTCATAATGTGTGCAATACTCGAAAGGAATTTTCAGAAGTATTCTTGATTAACGTGACATTCTAAATTGATTAAGCAATGTCCGTCCGTCTGTGTGGTGCTTGTTGTTGGCACTTGTGGTCGCGAACATGAAGATGTTGACTTCAAATTTAATAGAAACATTCGAAATTTGAGCGCACAGGTTGGTATTGAAAATGGGCCAAATTGGTCAGAGCAGAAGCGTGCAGTGGAGCTTAAACTCCACTTCTTCTTCACTTCATTTTTTTTTTCTAAAAATTTGCGGGTTTTTACTCGTTACTGGGAAATTATGAAAGTTCGAAGGTTGAAATTTTTCACATTTATTTTACGAAACACTCTACTCTTTACATGCAAAAGTAGAAAAAATCGGCCATGCCCACACAAAGTTACAAGCGATGACATTTTATTTTTATCACACGACAAACAAGACAAAACGTTTAAACGTTTCCTCAAATAAAGATATATTATCTGCCCAAAAATGGATAGAAACTTCGATCTGGTGATGGTTTAATTTTGCCTTAATAATACCAACGATATGGGTATCAAATAAAAGAACTTGGAGAGTAGAATGGAAAAAGCATAGTGGTGGGTGTACGAGAATGTAATTTTCTTAGTTGTTTAGATTGTTAAACTTGACTCCAAGTTTCTATGAGCGAAAAGCTAATAATCTGTCTTAAAGAACTTCAAGATCTTTCAAATTTTTGTTGCCTATATTTCAAAAAACAAGAAGAAAGGAAATGATCCATTTTTATTAATTATCAACGAAACGAAATTTTCCTAATTTCTGAACTTCAGAGGTCAAAAACGATGTTGTTCTAAACAACAGTTTGTTTGCAAGGAGGCGGATAAACAGACATCTCTGGTCAACCGGACAAATCACATGATGAGCAATGCGTAATGATAATCTAATATATATGAAAAATTTCGATACCCAATACTGCAGCAACAAAACTTTATGTTAATGACTCATTAACAAATCCTAAGCGTTTGAATAACTCTCAGTTTCAAATCATATATCAAATAACTCTGTTACGAACAGTGGATTATAGACGAAAATGTATTAAAAAAAAAAAAAAACGTTTTAATCGGTCGCAACCTATTCCCAAATACTATCAAACATTGAGCGCTTATTTTCGTCGCGAAGTAGCTAAAAAGCATGCGTTGCTACCGTACAAAAACTTACTTTCTATGACAACTCTTTACGTTGGAACGAGAGGAATTCGAAAAATATATCACTGTGCTGCATATTTAATACAACAAAATTTTTATATCAAGTCAGTAACCTGCGCTAATTTTCGCCCTAAGATATTAAAAAGCAAGCATAAAATTTTTTTCCCGGCACGATCATCGATTATTTTGCTTAATCCAATTTTTCATTTGTTTTGTACGTCATTTCCATATAAGGGCCTGGTCCAAATTGAGCAAAATTAATTTTCTTATACCACGACAGTTCGCATTTCGGCTCCGGCCCATGAAACGTACGCCCTTATATAGAAACGGCATACAAAATAAATTAAAAATTTTGTTAATCGAAATGATCGATCGTTGAAGATCTTCTTACTCTTCGTCTATTTTCGTCAAAGAGTAATAAAAATTATATATTGTTCCCATATGAAGACTTACTTGTCATGAAAAATCTTACATTAGGTAGGATTCAATAAATACACCTATTTAATATAACTTTGATACAGTTAATTTCGAAAAATCATCCCATCCCAAGCATTTCCAATAGGGGACAAGAGGGATTGTTCTTGGGCCCGAACAACCCATTATTAAAGCATTTCGCAAATTGCGATCTATGAAAACAACATGCATGCGTAGATACCAGACAGACAGAGAGGCAAACGGACGAACGGACAGACAAGCTAAAACAAGCTAAGACGAAATCAGCAAACCTCATAACACACAATGATCGATGCAATGCCGGTTAATTGTTTACATATATACATGACGTATAACTGCATTTCTTTACGGTAAATATTACAATCACTTAATCGAAACACGTTTATCATTGCATTGCTTTAACGCAGATCTCTTTGTTGTGCAATCTTTTCAGGAACAATGAATGAACGGATTTGAAAAAATCCTGTTAATTATTGTATAGCGCGTGTAACGTACCACACTTATTCAATACCAATTATTATGAAATATTTTCTTTTTAATTGTTTTTAACTATTTGCAATATTAACGCTTCCTTCTTGCTACGTCTTTACTCGATAAAAAAACGAATAGAGCGTCTGCTTCGATGTATTTCACTCAACTGCTTAAAACCATATTTCTTGAAAGCACACAGAAGAAAAAAAAGAAAAAAAATGAAAAGAAAATTGCACGCAAGTAAAACGATTTCTTGTAAAATTTAGTAACATAAAGCAAATGCTTTACAGAAATAAGAAAGCTTTTCGTTAAAGCTTTTTAATCGAAAACACGCTTATGTTGCATTTAATTGTCTCAAAAATCAAACAAACTAAAAAATGCAATCAAACAGGTGTGGCCAAGCTGCAATCTTTCTCTAGTTAGTTGTCGCCGCCAAGAATGAATGATGAATTCGCAACAAGTCTTCTTCACTCATAACACTCACAAAAAACGTATAAAACCTCTAAGCAGCTGCGATTGATCGAATCTTTAATAGACATAGCATCAAGTTTTCCTTGACTTCCTAATGTCGCGAAGCGTACTTAAGAGTGTTACAGATTTGAAAATTTGAAAAAAATCCATTTTTATATCCACCGCCGTAGAATGAGGGATATATTCACTTTGTCAAGACGTTTGCAACGAGCAGAAGAAAGCTTCAGAGATGCCATTGTGTGCATATATTCTTGGTAAGCGTCAAATTCTAAATCGATGTCCGTCTGTCCGTCTGTGTAATGTCTGTTTTAAACATTTTCTTGATCCCAAGGATGAAGCTTCAATTCATTCAAATTTGCCACAAACGCTGGAATTTCTTGCACATGGCTTGGTATTGGAAATGGGCCTACCCAATATTATAGTGTATCAAAATTTAATTTTCTTTTCATTACCTTTATAACGCGCAGGAAGAACAAGTTTCTAAAACCCCACAGAGTATGTAAATTCTTAGTCAATTTCAACTTTGGAATGCACCTAAACATTTCCATATCTTCGTCTGTCCATCTGTCTGTCTGCGCAACTGTGTAGTTTTTGTGGTTTTCTCATTCTCTCATATATATATATATATATATATATATATATATATATATATATATCGAAATGAAATGTACAATATGTTCATTTCATTCATATTTATTGACGATGAATATAAAAATCATTACAGTCATAGAAAATTGAAATTTTATGCTAAGAAAGATCTCCATATATATGTTTTCCAACGCCTGTCTTAAAACGAAGTGTGGCTATTTCACACCACTATACGAGAGTATATTAAGTTTGTACGGATATGTTCAATACACAGAAAGAGTTGAGACAGACCCATTCTTCATTGTACCGATAGATTCAGAAAGTGATTCTCGGTGTTCATTATGCGGATCCATTCAGAATTACTTTTTTAATTGACTTATGGTTGTCTGGCTGTTATGTTTTCTTTTATTCCATCTACAAGTCGACTTTTTCGTCCCGTTCCTACATAGCGCCTTTTTTTTGGAAAGTCGTTATGGAAATAACTATAAGATGATATATTGCACCTAATAGCCGACCGTGGCCCACTACAGCCTTTTAGTTGTTGTTTTACTTTTCTGTTTCTTATATTCAGTAGCGAGAAAATGTAGACATATAGCTGCCTTGAGGAAACGGAAGAGACTGTTTCAAGACTAGTAGATTACACGCAGCTGGGCAAGGCGGGGTATATGTAACTAGATATATTCGAAGTGTTTCTGAAATATTTCAATTCCAGGGAGATTTTCCCTTTTGTGTCTTACAAATATACAGCACATATTCTTTCGCAGTTCTTTACATATCTATTTGAATAAGCGCTATCAAAATTTTCGTCAGCGGCATCGAAAATACATGGAGGCCACTCATTGGCCTTAAGGATAGATTACAGGACCTATTTGAAAATTTTTAAAGCGTATATAACAAGTGCAAACATTGTAGTTGGCCAGGAACGACCATAAAAATTCTTCGCTTATTTTCGTGACAAAATACCAAAAATTATATGCCGTTTCCATGTAAAAGCATTCTTTTCATGATAATGCTTGGTCTAAATTTTTATATGCAATTAATTTTTATGTCATTTTATTATTATGAACCAATTTTTATCATAAAATATTAAAAATATAAAAGATTACCACCGTTGCTTGGGTTAAAAAAATTTGTTCATCCGATTCAAGATTGTCATGTTTATTTTATATGCAAAAGTACTCATTTCTAGCGATTTTTGTCGCGAAATTCACAAATTTGCAATTTTTTCCAATAATGTTTTTTTCATGTGAAAACCTTTTCCAAATGGGGCGCTACATGGAGGATATAGTCCAAATCAATCTATTTTCAGTAGAACTCGTCCTTATACCACAACCAAGTCACCAAAATTTCGTCAGTATATAAAGTAGGCGACCTGTGAATTGAACATAGACAAAGACATACGGACAGACAAGCTTAAATCGATTCGTAAGCTGATTCTGAATCGATTAGTATAATAAAAAGTTGGGTTACTATTAAGTCCTTTGGTATGTTTTGGGTTGATTGATAACTACTACAGATCTGTGTAATTATGTTGAAAAATAATTTTTCAAAATGAAAAGAAAGAAAGATAGTTTGTTACTTAAGTCTTTTGTTTCATGTCTTAGTTTACGGCAAGCTAGCGGAGCTACTTTGTTTTTATAATCTAAGCAAAACCCGTACATTAAAGATTGACGATTTATTTACATAAACGCAACAAACTGACCTTACAAAATATGTTTTTATGTAAACAAAGTTAAAGTTCCGTACTTACATATATATTTTTCTTAACTTTTCAATTAGTAAAATGAAGCAAAAAGATCCAAAAATTAATTATCATCTAAATGCACTGCTACCGGTACGTGAAGATCAACTTTTTTGTGAAAATTTTTACCAACTTTCATGTATGGTTGGGTTGGCAATAATAATCGACCTAAGTTAATCTCGCCATATGCCGTCTTTTCTAATTGCGAATTCACGGTATCAAGCAACAATTGGTAAGCGGCAATCAATTCTGGTTCAAGTGTATTAACTAAAGTTGATACGAAATAAGAAGAGAATAAATAATAAATGAAGATATTAAAATTTTTAGCATGCAACAATATCGGAATAAGTAAAACAACATACTTTTGCTTGGTTTTTTAGCTAAATCGAAAATATACTGCAAATATTTAAGTTGAAGATGCAAATCGTCTTCGCCATATTGACGTACTAAATAGCCATTTTTGCAACGCATACAGATTGGTCGATTGCCGCTGGTGACGTGCGTATAGCTACGCGTATTTTGATTGCAGGCAGGATCATCACATACTAGCCAGTTCTGATAGAAACGTGTTATATACTTTCGCATAGTCAAAGTCAATTGATTGCGTATAGCTATCACTTGATGATAGGGGGCACTATTGCACTCAGGATTGCAACATGTTTGCAAGACGGGTTCATAGCTACCGCCAGCCGGTTTAAAAGCGGAAGCCATAAGATTTTCAGTGTTACAATTGTTACAAGTAAAAGTGAATTTTTCACATGCTCGAAAGTTCTGTAAATTATTTTTCGTAATTTCGGCCTGAGCTTCTTCAGCCCGTTCTTGTTGCAATTTTTGCACATGACTCTTAAATTTAGTGGCATCAAGGCCCAAACATTCGGCAATGCGACCTGCATCGGTGCCTTCTAAAACATCTATCATACGTGTTACTACCGGATGTATTTGATGAGCCAAGTAGTAGTTATTATCTAATTTTAATGCTTCACTACTCTTTACTTCGTCTAAATGATAAGCTCTTTGAGTGGCAGGGTTAGTAGTACCGTCATTACAAATTACATAATCAACCATATCACCTTTTTTATAGCGACGGTTGCGTGTTGAATTCATTCGTAAGGCTACCTGCACGTGAGGTTGAGCGGATGCGCTATTGAAATCACCAGGAGCCTTTGACAATTGTTTTGTTATTAAAAACATGGGTAGCGGAACTTCTCCGTTCACAATTTGATCGCGAACTTTCTCGAGATGGGCGTGTATGGCTTCAAGTTTATCATCCAGTGATTTATCGGACAAAACTTCATCTAAAACTACTTTGCCAACCAATATAGCGATTTGTGACCAATCTCGACGGACTATATCAAGACCCTTATGCTCTTGCTCTTTCATTAATTCGCCTAAAAACAAACGTACTTTCACACAGAGGATTGATAATAAAAAAAAAGGAAAATTTACTACCTTTGCTAGTTTTGCTCACTTTAACAGCAGCGTATTTCTTTTTCTTTAACAGCAAAAGGCAGCTAAAGACCCCATCAACATCCAATTCCAATTGTTTATATAATTTATTAACGTTTTGTTTAATTGTGTGCCCAATTTTAAAGACTTGATCGTAATCAGTGATATTCGTGTTTACCATAATTGAATCGGTGTCACCGTACACAACCTCATAATTCATTTTCTGTACTAACGATTTTGTGTTCATAAGAATTTCACGGCCCTTATGCGTTACCAAGGCGGCCAAGTGCTGAGCAAAAAAACGAGAGTGAGCAAAACCCAAACACCCGTACATAGAATTCGCAGTCAATTTTAAGGCCATCTGTCGTATGTGATACTGAAGTTTTAGGTCGGGGTCAGCATTAGCCATTAACTTTTTTACTTCTCGTCGCGATTCTACCAAGCGCTTCAATTGCAGCGGCAAGATCCCAGGATCCATTTCAGGACTTGGCAATTCAGGTAGGTCATCCAAATTGTATGGTTGCTGAACCGTTGTAAAGCAAATATTGTATTCCTGTATAATGCTCGGATATAGAGAATTGAAATCCATAAGAAGAATGTATTTATCGTATAGTCCACGGATGGGATCCAAAACTAAACCACCGCTATAAGCAGCTTTTCTACGACCTCCGGTTGCAGCGGGGTTAACAGCCGTGCCATCATGGTCTGCGCCGTCATCCTTTGTAGTATTAATTTCGGCAGCAGAAGAGAAATCACGTTTGCGTTTGTCGGGTACTATGTAATTTTTCTCAGTAAAAGCGTGTAGTAATAAGTATTCATTACGTTCAGAACGGCCACTTTGCAAAGTGCGTGTCATAATATTACCACAAATATTGGTGATTTGCAAGGCCAATGGCATTATATTTAAATCATACATCAATCTCAATATGAAGGACGCGTCTTGCATTGTTAAAGCGATCAATTTTAATACGCCATCACCTGTTTCGTACATATCCAAGAGATCTTCTTGAGTTATATTCAAGCGATCTGTTTCTTTTATTTTCAATACATTTTGGCAAAGCGTTTGTAAATCGTACGATCTAGAACGTATGCATTCTTCGGCGGAACGCTTGACATCACATACCATACGCCCCACATAGAAATCCAACATTTTCTTCCCAAAAGCCATACTCATACGTAAGCGGCCCAAACGCGACCACTGCGGTATTTTCAGTGTCACTATACGATCGGCAATTACATCGAATTGGCAGTCCATGGCATCATGAGTGACCAATAAGTCGGCATCAATTTGTTGATATTGAGCCAAAAACCAGCTTAGCAAAGCTCTTTCCGAGTCATGTTTAAATACTTTAGTAGCCGTAAATTTAGACAATTTCGCATTCAAATCGAACGGCCAATTGCATATAGCTGGGCGTGTAAAACCGCACATATGCCGATTAAAGGCAGGTTGTGGTGCTTTCTTGTCAATATGAAAGCGGTTATGCATTAACATTGAAATCATGCAGATTTCGTTCTTTAAAGATTTTGGATTAACTACAGTACGCACATTTAGGGTCAGCAAAGTTAGAGGTGGTGGCGGCGCAGGTTTCGTATCTTCAGCTAGCAACACATATTTCGGTTCACTGACACTAAGGTCGGTTTTACACCAACTCATAGGTGCTGGATTTAATGTGTATTGCTTCAGTTTTAGCCAACAGGGACCTTTGATTTTACGATCCAATAAAAAGCGTTCCAAAGAGGTTGTGTTCGTTCCAAATATATGGGCTATGGAATTGTATTTACGCTTCAAATTTGGTATCGGTGTTTTGCCGTCATAATGAACTTCCATATAATCGCATTGTTGTGGCACATCAATGCCTATGGAGTGATAGCCAAAATTTTTGGTAACTTTACGAGAACGAAACTCGCTCAATTTTAAGTCGGTTGCAATCGTTTCATCGAATTCCTTGTATAAATCAGCGAGAGTAACCTTTTGTTTGGTGGGCTCTTTAGAAATCGGATCAAGAAGCTGAAAAAAATTGCTTTTATTTTTAACATTTTAAAAAGGAAAGCTCTTTCTTACGTATTCCCGTGGTAGCAGATACAGAACGCGAGCTATTTTTTGGATGCGCACACAGATTGATTTTCCATCTAGCGTTCGGCCAAAAAGGAATACCTCACCTGGACGTCGAATCGCATCTTCCCAGGCTTCCCAATACCAGAAACGTAATTCTGACTCTTCGTCAGCAAAGGCATTAGTGGCAGCACTGGCTAGTTCCTCTTCAAAGTCATCAGTTTGACATATATTTTCCCAGTTACTAAGCAATTTTTGCATATCCTCGACTTCAGTTACAGCTGGTGTAATAGTTGCAGGATTTACGGGTTTTTCTGGAGGTGCTTCTAAGTTTTCCCTCGGTGCAGCTTTTTCCAATTCGAAAAGACTGGAATCATCTTGCAGGCAACTAAGGTCAAAATCGTCATCTTGAATTTCTGGCTCATTCCTAATTACAGATGTTGAGTTTTCTTTAATTTCAACTGGTTTTGCATCTTCTATGCTTTTCCCTCCTTGTTTGGAAACTGCAATTGGGCTAATATCCTTAGGCTTTAATGGTTCATCGGATTTAGTTTTTAAAATATTTGTCACCAGTTTATCATCGCTCTTATCATTCCCAAGTTTATCTTTACTGGGGCAAATATCAGTTTGCTTCACCTTAATATTATTCATAAAACTGTTCATATATTCTTTGGCCGCCGTGTCATTAGCTTTCTTCGATGAATTACTTATAATTCTAGCCGGAGCTATTACTTTCGGTGCGCCGGCTTCCTTGATTGAGTCACCTTTTACAGATGTGTTATCCTGCAACTCACCCAAAATATCCGCTAAAATGTCATCGTCTTTGATTGAGACAGCAGTTGCTTTTTTCGGCACAGCATTACTAAATAGGCTACGTATGGAACCTTTGCTTTTAACTCTCTTTTCATCTTCACGTGCACGCTTTCTTGTACCTTTTTTCTTATCCCGTTTTGAACTTCCAGCCTCCTCATCACCTGAATAATTGTCTTCATCTTCAAAGAAATCGCGGCCATCTTCAACATAGCCTGTACCATCTTTAATTTGTAAAAAAAAAGGGAAAATTGTTTTAAACTTTTTAAAGATCAACAAATCTGTCACTAACCGTCCTCTATCCAAGCATCGCCGTACAAATCTTTGGCTTTCTTAGCATATTCCCGTTCGTCGACAAGCTCATATACGTTGTCTACATCCTCATCAACTTCGTATTTATTTTTGCTACCTTTCAATTGCTTAAGTTTTTGTAATGCAGCAAAACGTCCTGCTTTATCAACCTTTAGACGTTTAGCTCGAGGTTCACCTTAAATGTGTAATACTTACAAATTCTTTGTTTTTCTTCTTTATTTTTGATTGCTCACTTGGCGAATCCGACATTTATGCGTGGATAGATGTTTAAAAACAAAATAATTAAAAATTATAGCTAGTGTATATCACGAATTCTTGGCGGGAAACCTCAAAGTAAACACAAGCAAATGCCAATAAAAGACACAAGAAAAAGTAACATCGTTCTATTAAAACAACTACAGTGCTTATAAAGAACTCAACAATTAATAAATGAAGAGGAAACGAATCTTCAATCTCATGAAAATCTCATATAAATCAATTGGAATTGGTTTAAGGTAATATTTTATATTAATTTATAACAACTTATTAAAATTATTAAGTTTTTTATTACTGAACCAGAGAAATCAAATATATATATTTGGAGTTGCCCTGTATATATAACAAGCCTGTGTTTATTATCCACATAGCTATTTCTTAAAGAATGGCAATGATGCTAATTACTTCATTTTGTGTTAAGCTTGCAGCAAAACAAAATCGCGTTTTTAATCTCATTCGAGTGAACTTTTTTTTAAACATTTTAAGATTATGAACAGAACGGGTAAGGCAATTACAGAACGCAAACGTAATGATAATTTAAATTGTTTCAATGAGATAGGATGCCAATTCAAAACGTTGCGAGTGCGATGTGTCTATGGTTATAAGCAAAACTCTTTATACTTAAATTGCTTCTATTTTATTTTTCAGTTTTATTTTATATGTAATTGTTGTTTTTGCCGATTTCTTCTTCTCTGCTATTTTATGCATAGTTTATTTTTTGTTTTTTGATTTTGGTTTTATATTATACATTCTCTTTGGATTTTCTATACATCCACTGCGGATATTTACGCATCCCTTTCATCTAACAAATTTTTGAAGAGTGACCTTCTCATGTCCAATTCTTTTTCAAATAATAACCGTTCACGTATAGATTCCTCACGTTCTCTCTCCAGTTTCATTTCAAGTAACTGCAAACGCTTTTTTTCTACCTGTACTCTTAAGCGATGTAACTCTAATTGGCGCTGTTTGAAGGTGGGAGAAGTAGATTTTCCAATTATTTTCGATGACGAAAATGACGGCATTTGATTTAATTTTTGTTCCATTTTAATTGACGGAATCGTTTGCGTCGGCACTTCTATGAGAGATTCAGGTTTTTGAGTTGATTTACTGGCACTCACACAGATATCACATGTAGTTTGTGCAGCTTCTGCTAATTTTTTTAGCGCTTGCACTATATCTTGCTGAGCGGGCTTGACGCCTAAAATTGATGTTTCCGGCGCTCTATTCGTTAACTCTTCTTCCTCATCTTCATCGCTTATAACAATAACTTCGGCATCTTGTGATAAAATTTGACCAATTTTAGGTTTCGTGTCTTCGGCATGAGCTTCTTGGACCGGCGGTAAATTAAATATTTCCACTTTAACCGTATGCGAACTATGATCACTTTTGATCGATCGTGTAGTACACGTACAGCAGGAATCAGATTTTGAATTTTCATTAGAAGTCGATGTCAATGGACGATTGCAACTAATATCAGATTTAGATAATTGGCTCTTTTGAGGGTCTTCACTTTCGACTTCTTGTCGCGGTGGCATGTTATAAATTTCAACCTTAATACTTTGTCGACTTTCTTCATTTGAAACGCTATTTTTGCAACACATAGGTGGCATTACGGTCTTAGAAGTACGTGGCTCGCAAATTGTTGAACTAGTATCGGTAACGAGTTCATCTATAGACATCTGATATAGACCACGAAGATTGTAAACATCTCCCCCTTCTTCTTCGGCCTTTAATTCTTTTTTAGCATTTAAAGCGGCAATCATTTGACTCCAGGTATCACGTTTCTTAATAGTAGAACCGGGACTCTTCCGCCTGTTACCAAAATGATAGTTCACAACAACTGTACGAAAAGTTTCCTTCTCAGGAGACGGATTCCAAATAACTTTACGTGGAACTCGGCACGATTTTCCAGATTTTTCGTTTTGTGCCTGAACTGACTCTCCATTTAAATTTTGTTCATCTGCTTAAGAGATGAAAAGAAAATTTTTTGAAAATTTTCTTCTTTAATTTGCATTAGAGGAAAACTTACCAAGTTCTTTTTCTGAATCCATTTTGACAGCGGAAATTGAAAAATCAAAAATAAGCAGCAATTCGCAATTTAGAAAAAAATTCAAACAAACCAAATTAAATCAGATGAATGGAAAAAAAAAATATACAAAAAATTTTATCGTTTCTTTTTCTTTTTTTTTTAATTTTTTTGATTCTTTTTTTGATTCTAATGAAAATTTTCTCTATGCTTGATACGGTTTGAAACAAGAAAATATAAAATTTGAAATTATTGAAATCGACAAGTGCCAAAACCGAACATATTATTATTATTATTATTATTATTATTAAAATTTTAGACTAATGAAATAAATTCTTAGATTAAAAGAAAGACATTGAGCACTAGGAACACAGGCTATCGGCTTTAATTGATAATTGCTGTACATTAAATATTGAGCCTAGTAGTTTTAATAAAATAATATATTGAATTGATATTCTGTTCTGAAGCTGATTTTAGAATATCCAACGGGTTAACCGTTCCAAATGCAATACTTCTAGTCAAGGAAAAGATAAGACAGTCGCAGAGAATTTGCTTTTTAGTAAGAGCTTGTCCACAACTGCGGTATTGGGAAGGAAGACTTCCTTAAGATCCATTGGTGAGTTGCAATGACCAAAGCGAATTCTCGATAATGTTTGCATCTTGATTTCCTCAACATTTGCGGGATATAAAGGTGGAATTAATTGAGTGTTGATAGAAGAATAGTGTTGATGATGGTATCGTAGATTTCCTTCTGTAACCGAACATAAAATATCGTTTCAATTAAATCAATGTATTGATAATAAAATATCGCATGCAACAAGCGCCACAAATATAAAATTTCGCAAAAATGTATCTGATTCAAATTCGTTACATGACATAATTTAAAGGCTGAAATAAATTTTGTTAATGTCCCAATAATCCAAGAAGAAGCAACATGTAAACAAAGCATAATAAAATAAAGGCAACATTTAAGAGAAAACTGAAAGATTTAAAGTCAGGACACAAGAAGGTCATGTTTTGGCGAACGTGAACGAACAACTTGGTTCGTTTTTCACTTTAATGAAAATAATGATAAAAAAATTTGCAAGTGAGATTATTGATCAACTCAAAGCATGAAAAACGTAAGTGATATTTTTAACGAGTCTCTGACATATATTAGGCGAATCTAATACATTTCCTCTTTCACCAACAAATAGTAACCAACGTCATTAGTCGAGAGAACTAAAGAAAGTGATTTACTAAAATCATTTTATCAAAAACATGTAATGATTACGAATTATTATATCTACATAAAGATAGGTGATCAAAAATAAACGGGAATCTTCATTTTTGATACGTCATATCTTACATATAGAGCTGGTTTCTGTTACCCATGCTAATGGCACTCTTAATAGTGGCTCTTACCTTTGATGGCATTTGGCGAGCAAGTATTTGTTTGAATTGTTTTAAAAAAAAAAAAACTATTTTTATATTATTTAATAATTTATTTCACCCAAAAAAACATTTTTTTTTAAACTAAAGTAAGATGTGCACTACCAACAAAGACTATCGGCTAAAAAAGAAAATAAATGCAATGCGCTACTGAAAAATAGAAAACAAATTATTTGTTGCGACTGTACTATACAGCAAACCCGACTTTGTCAGCTTTACAAGATTTTACAGGAAGTTGAAAATGATACGCTTTCTGTGTATCCTAGTAAGTTTATCGGCGATGGAAATACAGAAAAACGGGAACAATTTGTGCATTGTAGTAAAAGAAACACCATTGAGCCGTTTCATAATGGCTATGGGAAATGATCTTTACCCAAAAGCGACATTCGAAGAGTAGATGATAAAAAAAAACAAATCACAAAATGTACGTAGAAAACTCAAGCTATAAACCGCGTTGATAAAAGTGGAGGATATCCGATCAGGGGTTACTTTGAAGAAGTTCTCGTAAGTTTTTGATCAAAACTTGAATTGTAATTAGTTTGCAATTAACATGAATCGTAGTTAAAAGAAAAACAAGTAAGACAATCATATTCGGTCGTGACCGAATCTTTTATACGCTTATCCTAAAAACGACGAAAAAAATAAAACAACTATATTTTTAGTGGGCGTGGCTGTTTTTTTTTTATATTCGAAATAAAAGTTTTTGTCGCATAGGCTTGCGGGGCGTTGTGGGCGTATCCTTTGAAAAATTTGCGTCACTTCATTTTCACTAACGGGAGAATATTTATCACAGATACTACACACTCGGGAAGACGGACACACAGACAGACGAACGTGTTTAGATGCATTCCAAATTTGAAACAGGCCAAGAATTTATATATAGTTTATGGGGGTATAGGGGTAAAGGTATTGAAATCAACATTAAATTTTGATATTGGATAAGCGCGATCAATTTTTTCTATTTTTCAGCAGGTACTACAGCCTCGCCCATAAAATATGCGTTCAAAAGGTTAAACATTTATTAGCTATAGCTTAAGAGTAATAATAAAAAGCACATTTTTTATTTCTTTTGAAAAATAGAGGTGTTCGTAATTTACGTGGTGTTGTGGGCGTTTCCTTCGACCGATTTGTTTCATTTTCACCACCGATATGCGTGCAGGGACTTCCAATGTTTCTGCCAAATTTAAAGTCCGTAGTTTCATTTTGCGACCTCAAGAATGTTTACAACAGACGTTATGCAGACGGATAGACAGTCAGATGGACAGACGAAGATGCTTAAGTCGGTCTAGAATTTGATGTCAATGCAGAGGGGTCTTTGATGGATTTTTCTGAGTATTGCGAACATTTTGACAAAAATGAATATATCCCTTGTTCTGCGGTGATGGGTATAAAAAAAGAGAAGGAAGATTAGAAGATTACGGGAAAGAGCTAGATGTGCGTTATAATAGATGAGTCGAGTATTCGTCACATGTAGAAATGATTGTAGAATGCACGTTTTTTTGATCAATGTGATTAGTGAAATCGGTATAGCCATGTACGCGTAAAGTTTCTTCGAATATCTTATGCTTTAGAACTTTTATTTTTTAGATTCAATGAAAGCCTGCTTCGTATATTTTTTCGAATGTTTTTGGAATACATCGCGCTGTGGATAGGAGAGAGCAATATTGCTCTATATATACTTTTTACTCGGTAGATGCAGTACAGAATGCTTACGTTTCCATAACTTGTTACGCTTATAAAACAAACATGAAAATATTTAATGATAGAAAATTCTAAACTAATGCATACGACCACAAGGGCATAAGATTGCAAGATTCTAATCTAATGTAAAATATATTAAAATATTATTCCAGCCGAAAATTATTTTCTTAATTAAAATGTCTTCAGTTTTTCCACAAAAAAATGAAAAAAAAAAAAACAAAAAATAAATACATGGCCAAATTCTTGTCTCATTGTCCTTTTTATACCCTACACCATGGGTGATGGTTTATATTAACACTCGGAAGGGCTTTAGATAGACTCGCCTTTTATTATATCGATCGATTCAGAGTCACTTTCCGATTCGATTCAAGTTTGTTTGTTCACCTATGCCTCCGTTGTTCCGTCCGTCCGAGATATTGTTTTGTAATATTTCGATGGACTTTGCTATACTCACATGTTTTGGCCCAAGCGCGAACGCTATTGAAAATGATTCGAATCGGGTCACCTTTTTGGAAAACTCCCCGTTATTTTGAAAAGTCATTATGTGAATAATTATGTGTTAAGCAGTATATAATACTGTACTGTTTTAACTTGTTTTATGATTTCAAATAACAAAAGCGAAAATAATTCGAAATTTTTTAAAAATATTTTTTTTCGGCTGAAACTCGTTTACTTACTTACTTTCATTGTATATAATGAAAATTTTAAGAAAGGGTTTATAAAGAGACATTTATTTTCATTATTACACGGGGATGATTCTTTAGAATTTCTTTATTTCTTTTCGTTTTATTTTATTTATTTATTTTTTTTTTTTAAATCATTTTTATACATTTTATTACGTTTACAATTTTCTATAATTTTTTTTTTCTCGGTAGGGTCAACTTTCTATTGAATTCCTGATTAATTCATAATAAATTACGAACGAACGACAATGAGATGTGAGTGAGTTTCTCGTTTTATTTTTATTTTTCTTTTTTTTTGTTTTCTTTTTTGGTTGCTTTTTTTTTATTAGATCGAGTTTATTTAGAATAATTCATATGTATGTATATACGTGAGTATATAATGTTTTTTTTTTAAATATTTTTACATTACCTTTTATTTATATACACTTTTTATTAATATATATTTTTTACATACGCACCACTAATGACAGAAGTTATGTTAATTTTGGGATATCACCTCATAACAGTATATACCTCAAGCCTTTGATTTTAATTAATTGGAAGATGACAAAAAATGACAAACGTCTTCTTCGCTATGCTAGAAATCCTAGACCTTTGCAAACTAATTTCAAAGTTCGGTAAAGCCTGGATGGGATTCGCATCATTGATGGGAATTTTTTGATAAACCCATTAGCTTGGCCGACATTCATATAGAAGAGATTCTAAAGATCCTTCGGAAAGCAGCAAAATTTTATCTCTCTCTCTCTCTCTCTCTCTCTCTCTATCTCTATCTCTATCTCTCTATCTCTATCTCTATCTCTATCTTTATCTCTATCTCTCTCTATCTTTCTCTATCTCTATCTCCATCTCTCTCTCTCTATCTCCCTCTCTCTCTCTCTCTCTCTATCTCTCTCTATCTCTATATATCTCTATCTCTCCCTCTCTCTCTCTCGCTGTGCGTGTTCTCACTGCAGGAGTTTAGTAGTGATCGAGCAGACGATTTTGTAACTTGGGCTTGTTTAGGTAATGGCAACCTTCAATTAGGTTTAGGTACTGACATCTTTCTCGAATAGGAAAATTAACTTAGGAAAGACGTAAATACCAGGCGGGGCATTGTCAGATGAGTATTAATTTTTTTTTTAATCAAATTCCTTGAGTGTTTATTTAGACATGTAGCGCAATGATGGGCAAAACTGGGCTGCTTCAAGAGATCGGCTAAAATTTCATGGACAAACTTAAAAAAGAGCACAGAGTAAATATTCTTTGAATGGACTGTTTAGGATATTCGGTACAAAATTTACGATCTTATCGATGTTTTTGTCATCTTAGCCATAACCATTTCGCGCTTCTGCGAAAGACTAGACACTGAACGATACGTTTCTTGTTTCCTCGTTTTCTCTCGTTCTTCTATTTGATCAGCCACCAGGATAGGATGGGGATTAGGTACAACGATAAGAGAAAGAGTAAAAGAGGGAGTAGTCTGTCCGTATAGTCTTTAAAAACATCTAGAATGGTGAGGAGGTTCAACGTAAGAAAATTGTTTCGAAACAGGATTACGCTCCTGAAGAAACATCTGTAGAATGTAAAATCTGTAAAAATGCGAGAGCTTTCACAATTTAAAAATTATCTCTTTATCTCCAAAATAAATGTACTCAGCTTAAAACTGGTCTCTCAATTTTCATCTATAACGTTTCCTTTTTTTCTCGGTTTATAAGACCGAATTCATAAATTTTTCCTCGACAGATAGCTTGTCGCTCATAAAACCTATCCGCAACTCCTTACATTCTAGCAAAGTACACCATTGTCAGCAGGTAGACAAAATGACATTTTCTCTCTCTCGTGGTCTCTTGGGTAACAAGCGAGCACTCCTAGCAGGGAAATCTGCTACTTTGGCATCATAAAACAAAGACGGGATAATGGAAAAGATAGAGTTTCAAAAATATATTAAAAAATAAATAAAAATAAAAAGAAATCTGATGAAAAAATTCGACAGGACTACCATTCGCACTAGCCTCATATTAGTCATAATCTCGTTCCATCACTATATCCAACCAACAAAATAAAAACATTTGCGAGGAATTCGCCAAGGATCGCTTTAAGGAAACCGCTTCTCCAATTCGAAAATGCGGACAAAATTCTACGATTGAACATCTGAGTTGTCAATGTCAAGATCCTTCCTTTGCAAGGCATCTCATCTTATGTTCATCTTGAAAGTACCTGGACATTAATATATTGAACTTTTTTTTAACCGACTAGATTAACCATCCAGTCTATCTCTTTTTAAAAAACAAAACCGAAACTCTTAGTTACTAATCCCGATTCTGTTTCAATCCTACATTTTATTTCCTTGGTCTAAATTATTTATGATAATAATAATAATAATAATAAAAGGAGAAATTTATCTCTAACTTATGTCCGCTTCTGCTTTCTATCTTCCCTTCTAATATAAACAATTTGTTGCAAAGATTTTGATTCGAAAATTTATATGAAATTTCATTTAAAAACTGGAGCAAGCTTTGTACCCCACATCACTTATGGTACAAAGGTATATTTAGTTAAGTAAGAAGACTCACCTTTTATTATACCGATTGATTCAAAATTACTTTCTGAATCGATTTAAGCTTGTCTGTCCGTCTATCCGTCTGCCTAGCTTTTTTTTTATGCTCAATCTACAAGTCATAATTTTTGGCGATATTTTGACGATATTTGGTATAACGATGTGTTCTCGTGTGAAAACGAATGCTATTGAAAATGGTTCGATGCGAAATACTTTTTCGACTACTTCCCCTATAACACCTTATCTTAAAAATTCATTATATGAATAGCCGTATTAAGCGAACTGATGTAGAGTATTTAATCGGGGGCCCACTTTCACTATATTGATTTTACTGCTTTTTTTATTGTTCTTAAAAAGATGTGATCAGCAATTTTACACTCACAGTGTCTCCCGGCTCTTAAAACCAGTGCTGTCAACTTACTGCGAAAATAATTTGAGATATCTTTTATGCGCATACGTAACCGGTTAACGGTATTAATCTCTTTGGAAAATGCGTGCTTAAACTGGGTTGCAAAAATGTAACTATGATGAGTATATTCGTCACACACAGAGTACGTGTAAACTGAAATAACGTGACAAAATGACTTACGCACATTCGAAAAAATATTATTACGACAAATGCATAAATCGTAATGATAAAGTTTTATTAGGAAATCCGATAAGGACGGATGGACTGATCACGACATATATATTCGTTACAACAGAAAATTTTGCGGTTACCCGGTTAAAGTGATAAATTCTGATTGTATATAGTAGTATATATTCGCCATACATATTTAACTGATTAAAATGATAAATTCTGATTATTATATGTACACGGAATAAATAGCGAGTGAAAGAATCTTTGCTTTATATCCATTTGTATACAAGTGTGCTTGTACATGCATACATACATATACATATACATATATATATATATATATATATATATATACATATTTATATACGTACATATATATATATATGTACATACAAGCGTGTGTATGCAATCGAGTATATGGATATTCGCAGGAAGGCTAGTGGTGAGTATTAAATAATTCGGCGATAGCCGATGCAATTCTTTTGCTTTTTTGTTATTAAACTAATTTTTATCATATACATACATACATATACAGATTCCTTAGTTAGGTAAATTTTTGTTTTATCGAACGCGATTTAGAGGATGAGCTCGAATTTGTAAATTTTTTTGTAATTTTTTTTTTTTTTTTCTTATTTTCTTAAGTATAAATTTCGTATTGTTTGAAATAAAAACCGTTGAAGTGGAGGATTTAGGAGTTTTGTATATTTATAAAGATTTCTCTTCTTCTCTTCTCTTATCTTCTTTTTTTTTTCTTTTTTTTTT
>KK502637.1:165413-206888 GCA_000688735.1 Glossina austeni
AGACGTTTATTTTGAAAAGAGAAACACTCAGCAGTGCTCACTCCATATTATAGAGAATGAAAATGTAGTTTTCTTGAATCTACAAAACTGGGACCGTATATGCCATAAGCAACGCTGTAGTACCTCTACAAAAATGGCCACACCTACTTGATCCTATAGTGTGTCATAAATTCATTTTGTTTTCAAAAGTTTTATAATAAGTTTTATATAAAGTTTTTTTATAAACTACATAAGCTTGGTTCAAAAACCCCATGTTCTCGCCCTGTTTCAAATTCGGAATGCACCCAAGCATGCCTGTCTGTCCGTCGGCGTAACTATGTAGTATCTATGGTAAACATTCTCCCCTTCGCAAAAATGAAGACATCGCTTACAAACGTGCAAAAGAATTTGAAAATTACCCAAACTTTTCAAAAGACACGCATACAACGCACACATGCCTATGCAAAGAAAATTGTGAACATTTTTGCACATACACCTAAGAAATTTCTACTTTTATCGAAAAAATCGACCGCGCCCACCCAACATTACAGAATATGATATTTAGTTCTTGTCTTTTTTTTTTTAGGCTGACGGTTATGGGGATAAAAGATCCGATCGCGATCGAATATAATTTTGCGAGACATTCTCTAAACTAAAAAGCTTATAAGAGAACACCAAACTGTTTTGGAAAGAATTCTGTGCATACCTCGGAAAAAGTTGTTAATGCAGCAATCAGAGAAGATAACATGTAAAGTCTTTCATAGAGATTTTAATAAGTATTTCAAGTAAGTTTGAAAAAATTGATATACGCAGTAAATCGTAAATAATGAAATGATGAAAATATTTCCATTATATTTCGACTTTATTTCAGTCTTGAGGCATACGAAAGAGAGGCCGGGCCGGGTTGAGATATATGAAACATTCTCTTAGAAATACGCATAATGTGACGTGATCGGCATATACGTAGTGTACGCCTGCTTGTTGACCAACTGATCACAAAATTTTCCTATTACTGTCATCGGGTCAAATTCGAAATTCAACAAAATCAAAAACAAGTAAGAGCATTATAGTTGGGCAAGGATGACCTTTAAATACCCTACACCATATTGTCTAACACAATTTTTATTTTTATTATAGAGCACAAAAATTATATCTTGTTTCTATATAGTACAAGTTTAGTCCTTACATAGGGCAGGATCCAAAATAAATAGGCGTAAGTGGTCCAAATTTTGTAGGGTTTCTTTTTATATGAAATCACTATTATGAGTCAATTTTCATCACCGCATACTAAAACTTAGACTTTTCTGCTCTACAAAGAATCAATTTTCATGGAAATCAGTATTAGGACGAGATGGTCCAAATTTGGTACAGTTAATGTTTTTATGTTAAATTACATCGTGACCCATTGAAAATCATACCTTTTTGTCTGAATTGTATGAATTCCCAGTTTTCGTTATATGAGACGGGGTTCAAAAATTGCCCCACCCGATCCAAAGTTTTCATACCTAATTAGAATGCCGAAATACTACTACTTAGCCACTTTTGCCGAGAAATTTCGAAAATTGCAATATTTTTCCATATAATGTCTTTTCAGAATAGGGCGTTATATGAGAATTATTCAAAAAAGTAATCCGACCCGAACCATTTTCAATAACTTTCATCCCTGAGCCAAAAGGCATGATCATATCAAATTTCATTCCAATATCTTGAAAATTTGCGGCGTGTGGATTGAACGAAAGAAAACAAGAAGGACGGATGTACAGACAGGCAAACTTAGATTGACTCCGAAAACGATTCTGAATTATTCCACACAACGATTTTTCAGAACAGGGCGTTATATTGAAAGTGGTCGAAAAAGTGGACCGATCCGGACCATTTTCAATAGCGCTCGGCCTTGAGTCATTGCACTAAATTTCATCAAAAGATCTTAAAAAAATTGCGACCTACAGGTTGAAATTTACATCAGTCGGACAGACGGACAGGCAGGCTTAGATCAATCCAGATTATGATTTTGCATCGATCAGTATAATAAAGAGCCTTTTTTAAGCCAACCTGGGTATTGCATACATCCGCAGTAACTTAACACCAGGACTACCCAAAGTTTTGCTTATACCCATCTCTACCAAAAGGGACCGCTTTGATCCCTTATTTTTGCCGACTTGCCACAGCCGTAAAAATGAAGATAGTGTGCTGAAATTTGGCACGGATTTTAAAAATCCAATGTCAAAAAAAGTGATTGCGATCTGCCTAAGTACACGCCCATCATAAATGATGAAAAAACGATAATGTTTTCATATTTTCGTCTATAACTTTCGATAATGTGTCAGAAAGCCGGCTGCCTGCATGTTTGATGCAAAAAGTGTCTCGAGTGGTTTACTAACCCGTCCGCAATTAGCGATAAAATTTCAATTCCAATTTATTTCTAATTTATTTGTTCTTGGATGGACAAAATGCTAATGTGTGTTAGAGTAAATGGGAAATAAATTGGAATTAAAATTTTATCCCCAATTGTGACCGTACTAATAAAGCAATCGGCACTATTTTTGGATTGATAAAGAAGATGATACTGATGAGCATTCTGGTCCGCTTTTTAAGAAATATCTTCACAGAGTCGATAGCTATAGAAAAGAATATCAAAAAGATAAAAGCACTTTTCCAAGGTTGTTCCAGTTTCTTCTATATTCCGGAAGAGTAGAAGAACATATGACGCTCAATTTTTGACCTCACCTGCGAATACCTATGCCAAATTTCGGGTTCCTATCTTCATTTTTACGATTGCGGCAAATCGACAAAAATATGGGATCAAAATGATCCCTTTTGCTAGAAATAGATATATGCCCTCAGCATCTCGAACACTAGACCAGCTAGGAAAACAGTGATTATAGGCATTTGAAGATGTTTTCATATAAATAAAGGTCCCCACAAAATTTTGGAATGTTACACGCTTTATGACCATTTTTCTGAAGATTAAACATTAAAAAGGATTAAAATGACGTACGCAGTAGTTCTAGTGATAATCTGCCCCTGTACCACAGGTGGTGAAGGGTGTAAAAATGTTTGAAAAATTCTTTTACAATTTTAAAAAAGCCGTAAATGTATGCAAATTTTTTTTGCACTGAGTTATCTGCTTGATGATTATTCATCATCGATACTGACTGTTTTCAAAAATGTTTTCCTTAATTATTTCTACATTTCCTTAAACTAGACGATAAAATTTCCAACCACAAATACAGTATAGAAATAACACAAGAATTCTAGGAACTCGATAGCTTCATTTTTGTAGCCAGGAGAATGTTCGCAAGAGACTTACACAGATGGACAGATGGACATACTTAAATCGATTCAAAATTTGATGCTCATCTCGAATATGGTTACATAGTGGTGTCTCCGAAGCTTCCCTCTAGGCGTTGCAAACGTTTCGACAAAGTCAGCATACATCCTTCTGTGAAGGGAGTTAAAAATGGACCTAAAGAATACTTCTTCTAATTCAAATTTGAAATCGATAGGTTCATTTATTACACAAGCGGACAAACGGACATACTTAAATTAATTCAAAATTTGATGCTCATCTCGAATATGTATACATAGTGGGGTCTCGGAAGCTTCCCTCTAGGCATTGCAAACGTTTCGCCAAACTCAGCCAAACTCCTTCTGTGAATGGAGTTAAAAATGGACCTAAAGAATAGCACTTACTTCTTCTAATTTAAAAGTGACGTCGATAGACTTTTTTTTTACACAAACGGACAGATGGACATACTTAAGTGAATTCAGAATTTGATACTGATCACGAATATATATGTACTCAGTTGAGTCTCTGAAACTTCGCTCCAGGCGTTGCAAACGTTTCGCCAAACTCAGCCAAACTCCTTCTGTGAATGGAGTTAAAAATGGACCTAAAGAATAGCACTTACTTCTTCTAATTTAAAAGTGACGTCGATAGACTTTTTTTTACACAAACGGACAGATGGACATACTTAAGTGAATTCAGAATTTGATACTGATCACGAATATATATGTACTCAGTTGAGTCTCTGAAACTTCGCTCCAGGCGTTGCAAACGTTTCGACAATATCAGCACACATACTTCTGTGAAGGATTACACAAGCGGACAGACGGACATACTTAAATGAATTCAAAACTTGATGTTCAGAGAGAGAGTTTCGGAAGCTTCCTTCTGGGCGTTGCAGACGTTTTGATAAAATGAATGTACTTCTCATCATTCGGTGATGAGTATAAAAATGACTTGACTTATGACGTCTCTATGATACGGCTGATAAATCTGTAGTAATAAAAATTACCCATACGCCTGGTGTACGAGAGTTATAAATAACGTTATATTCCCAAGCATACACACACACACGCACATGTATATAATTGCACTTTTTCATGTTTTTTTCCGATTTTTACTACAATTTTTAACATTTGCATTTTATTAATTAATGAATTAATTAAAATTGAAATGGAGCTGAATGAAGCTTACCACGATCACTTAAACTGCTTTGACGACCTAATATGTTGCGTATTGTCTCCACAATGCACATGGCTAATAGTATGCAGGCCTCTCGAGTTAATACATTCTCTTCGTATGGCAAATAGATGGGCTTGAGGACACTTATGCATATCTTAAAGGATGCATACAAACCGAAATAAAATGAATTTAAATACATGAGAATCTCATACATGAGACTCGCATTCATTTTACGAGGCAAAGTGTCACCGGCTATGTTGCTGAATGTTGGGTTTTTGATCGCTTAAACTTTAAAGGTGGTTATGGGAACTGGTGGTGTCGGTTGTGGTGTTGCTGATGCTGGTGGTGGTAGTGGTGGTGGTGGTAGTGGTGGTATTGGCGTGGCGTTTCGAATGATTTAATGTTAACTTTTAACGGACTTTTTGCACTCTATTTTGTTTTATATGCGGTTGCTACATTTCTTCTTAAGGCAACTTGATGGAGGCTTAGTGGAGGACGGCACTTAAGCGCTAAAGTGTACACAATATTTATTTGTAATAGTTTTTTTTTTTTTTTGTTTTTACGCTTATATGAAATTTGCAGTTAACTGGCTAATATAATAATTATCTTTCTAGAGGATATTTGAACACGCCTCCTCTTTTCCTCTTTTTGTATAATTATTTAAGTGTTGATATTTCTGCTGATATATTCCATATAAAATAGCTTATAGCACAAAATGGCGCTTAAATTATAACGCGTCATCGACAATCTCACATATTTATATATATATATGTATATATACATATGTATATATGAGTTGGGGCTGCTCCTTTTGTCTTTAGGTGACAAAGTATTCCACATGTGTTGCAAGAAAGTATTTATTTGCCTTTTGTATGATGATATTTTATATCAACGTTTGCCTAAAAGCAAACATAACCGAGTTGCTGCAAATGTAAAGAGCAATCATGTTAATGGAAAAAAGCAAAAAAAAAAAAAAAAAAAAAAAAAGAAGAAAACAAAAACAAATTTTGAACACCAGAAACGTTCTAATTAATAATTTTACCCTGCTTCTCTACTAACTCAACTGTGGCTCAAGTAATAATAATCGGAAGCTAAGAACTTTCGCATTTCGAAAATGGAAAAGAACAAAAAAAAAAGAAAAAGAAAAAGCAAAAAAACTTTTGTATTATTTTAGTCCAAGTGTCTGTCTATATGAAAGTAAATTCATTTTTCCATACACTCTGCTAATATGTCTTCATTATTGTTTTTTTCTCTTTTTTTTCTTGTTAAATTCACTTGATTTTTATTTCTATTTTAGAGCTGGAAAACGTTTTGTGTTGTTTTCATTTTCGTTTTCAATTTTCTTCATACAAAGTTTACTCTAATAAACTCTACTACATGTGTATGTTTATTGTATTCAAAAACTACATATAATATAGTTGCTGCTGCTGCTTCTGCTTCTCCTCCTGTTGTTGTTGTTCTTGTTGTTGTTGTTGTTGTCTTTTTTTATTGTTGTTATTTTTGTTGATATTGTTCCTGTTGTTGTTGCTATTGTTGCTGTTGCTGGATGTGTTATTGCTTCTAAGTAATACGTTTTCTATGCATTTTTCAATTTAGTTTCTTCTCTATTGTTCGTTCATCGTTATTAATCAATTTAAAAAGAAAATTCTTCTTCGTTTTTCTCTTCTTTCCCATCGTTTCCACGTATATACATTACATCGCGCACGGTACAAGTATTCGCTCATTCATGTTTATAGTGTTCATCGTTTATATCGTGTGTTATACCGACACACAACACACAACATTTCACCATACAAAGCAAATCGCATCGCACTACACACAGCAATAAAACTATCATCATGAACGGTTTGGCTAATACTTGTAAAAATTGAAATCCTTGACTTGAAATGAAAATTGATTTCTCTCACTAATACCGTACAATTTAGGATTTAGCGGTTTTTCTCTTTTTGGTTTTTTTTTTTAATTCATTTCCATTAAATTTCTTTTCCATTTTTATTGCTTTTAATGTTTTTATTATATTGTTCTACTTGCTTGTTTCATGTTAACGAAAAGGATTAAAAGGAAAAAAAAAAAAACAAAAAAAAAAACGTCATCATATTCATTTTTATTCGAACTTGTCCTTTATTAGTTAAGAACATATGTGAATTCAATTGTTTTTCTAATCAATGTGTGCATGTGCGTGTGTGTGTATTCTTGTATTATACATATATTGTCACATATGTTACTCTCTTCACGTCACTGTTTCCAATCGCCACAGTGTTGTTCAAACTTTTAATTGGTTCAAGTCAAATTTTAAATTTTGGATTGCCAAGATTACCGAACAGAATGACAGGTCCATACATGTCCATACGGGTCAAACGATATTATTTTCTTCAATTTTCCTAATACAATAATTAACTTTCACCTGGATGGGTTAATAGCCCCTCCAACGTTCCAAGTAATATACTCGACTACATCTTTATTCCTGATAAGGGGGTAACCGTAAGCCTTGTGCAGGTCATTTTGTAACACAGATTTTCATTGGCCGCCTTTGAAGCTGTGATGGTTCGTAGCCGATCCAAATTCCACCGAAGATTAGCTAATTACATAATAAATTACGCTAGATATTCCCCTTCTTATTCATCAGAAAGAACTTGAGTTTAAAGCCTGTGTTGATTCGTAGACGAGTCAAGTCCCATCCGGCAGTTTAACATATTGCCTAATAAAATCATTTCACTCGACACCGTACTCATTCAAATCGATTATACATTTCTTTTCAATTACGAGTCCCTGATTCAAGTTCCATCGGAAATTAGCAAATTGCTTCATGCTATTCGGCTTCGTCTCTTCTTTTATTCATCACGTAGCACCTGAGTTTCGACTCTATGATGATTCGTAGAATTGCCAAGTTTCATCAAAAGCTAACACATTGTGTAAAAAGATCATGCGATTCGTCCCGATATTCATTAAATTTGCATTCAAAATTATCATCTCGTTACTTCTTCCATTCGTCAGATAGACTATGAATTGCGAGTTTGTCATGGTTCGCAGAAGAGTCAAGTCCCATCGATAATTAACAAATTGCCCAATAAATCAATCCGGCATAAGTATCCAAGTGGGCTAAGTATCGTGATTAGGAACTCAATGGTTGCGGGTTCAAATCTTGAGTGCGGTAGAGTTTTCAATACAGGCGAGCATATGATCGACGGCCTTTAAATCCATATATAAATAAAACCATTCATTTCTTTTCGTCTTCTATTCACATCAGACAACAGTTTGGGCGCTCATTTTGTGCTCACTTTTCGCTTTAATACAAGCCTTTATTTGCAAGTTCTGGCATAAAAACGTCAAATGAAGAAAATACAGCTGTTTGAGAAAAACCGTTTTCTCAGGGTTAGGTGAGTATGCTACAAAGGTATTTTCTGCTGGATGTCACTTATGATGTACAGTTTGGTGGTTACTGTTCTATATAATGTAAACTTTTTACACACACATGCCAAAGTCGACTTTAAAGACTTTCTTCCTATACCTTTAAACAGAAAACTAAAGAAAAGTTCGTAGGGATTTACGTAGACTTTAATGGCAAGATAAGGTACTGTATTGATAACATTTCGTATCATATTTTGCCGCATANTCAAACAACGCTTCAAAAAAATACTTTATAATTCTTTTTATATCCGTCTCCCAAGGATGAGGGGAACGTTTGCAGAAATGATCAGAAGGAAGCATCAGAGACCCCACAAAGTATATATACATTCTTGATTATCATGAAATTCTGAATCGATTTAAGCATGTACGTCAGTCCGTCTGTCCGTCTGCATATTAACCATTGTCCTGGCCGCAAAAAGGAAACTATTGAACTCAAATTTGACAAAAACATTCGAAATTCGTGCGTGACAGCTGGCATTGAAAATAGATTAAACTGGTCTATGTATACTCCTACGGTAAGCCTACGTAAGCTGAAGTGGTCTCTATTTTTCAAAAGGAATAAAAAATTAGCTTTTTGCCCACTACTCATAAGCTATAGGTTGGTGAATGCCTAAAAATTTGAACGCATATTCTATGGGCGAGGCTTCAGTACTTGTTGAAAAACAGAAAAAAACTGACCACGCCTACCCAATATACTAGTGTATCAAAATTTAATTTTATTCTCTTTTTTCTTTATAACAAACAGAAATAAGTTTCCAAACCCTCATAAATTATATACAAAATCTTGGGCAGGTTAAAATTTGGAATGTATCTAAACATGTCCGTCTGTTCGTCTGTCTGTCTGCCTGTCTGCCCAACTGCGTAGTATCTGTGATAAACATTCTCCTGTTAAGGAAAATGAAGTGACCNATCGATTATACATTTCTTTTCAATTACGAGTCCCTGATTCAAGTTCCATCGGAAATTAGCAAATTGCTTCATGCTATTCGGCTTCGTCTCTTCTTTTATTCATCACGTAGCACCTGAGTTTCGACTCTATGATGATTCGTAGAATTGCCAAGTTTCATCAAAAGCTAACACATTGTGTAAAAAGATCATGCGATTCGTCCCGATATTCATTAAATTTGCATTCAAAATTATCATCTCGTTACTTCTTCCATTCGTCAGATAGACTATGAATTGCGAGTTTGTCATGGTTCGCAGAAGAGTCAAGTCCCATCGATAATTAACAAATTGCCCAATAAATCAATCCGGCATAAGTATCCAAGTGGGCTAAGTATCGTGATTAGGAACTCAATGGTTGCGGGTTCAAATCTTGAGTGCGGTAGAGTTTTCAATACAGGCGAGCATATGATCGACGGCCTTTAAATCCATATATAAATAAAACCATTCATTTCTTTTCGTCTTCTATTCACATCAGACAACAGTTTGGGCGCTCATTTTGTGCTCACTTTTCGCTTTAATACAAGCCTTTATTTGCAAGTTCTGGCATAAAAACGTCAAATGAAGAAAATACAGCTGTTTGAGAAAAACCGTTTTCTCAGGGTTAGGTGAGTATGCTACAAAGGTATTTTCTGCTGGATGTCACTTATGATGTACAGTTTGGTGGTTACTGTTCTATATAATGTAAACTTTTTACACACACATGCCAAAGTCGACTTTAAAGACTTTCTTCCTATACCTTTAAACAGAAAACTAAAGAAAAGTTCGTAGGGATTTACGTAGACTTTAATGGCAAGATAAGGTACTGTATTGATAACATTTCGTATCATATTTTGCCGCATAGAAGTGCGAGTGTAACAAGTCGCCATGTCTAGGGAGGTAATCACGTAGCCGAAAGCTAGCTTTCGCTTTTGTATTCCGCCGTTTTTGTCCAATAGCTGAATACAATAGTGAAAGTTAAATTTTTTACATTTGATTGCCCCCCAGGTTCAATCCGTGCTTTTCATAAGAATATTTTTTTAAGAAAAAATGAGAGAAATCATTATTCTCTTCTTTTTTTCTTTTTTCTTCTTTTATTAATTTTCGCTAGAAATTTATTCCGATTTACCCAATTTTCCTAAGGATATTTATTGGATTTCTCTTTATATATTTATTTATCTGTTAAGTGAAACATCTAAGGCTTTCAAAATTTGATTTAGAAAAAAAAAAAGGATATTTTTTTTCCTTCTCGAAGTGGGCACGGAAATTGTATTAAAGAATACTTGAAACGCAACTTAGAGATTTCAACTAAAACACGGATTATCGTAAAACTATATTCGTGGACGGAGTTCACAGAGCAACTTTTGCTTTCACAACTTTCTAACTTCATTTTGACGATTAAATATACTCCGCCGCTTGCCCTATATGTATATCCATACATCCATGCAATCACTTGAAGAGCGAAATATATTTGTAGTAATAAGAGGGTATGACAAGAGAGAGAAATTGAACTTTTTAATATTTTCCATTAGCTGGGCCGTAAGTACGTAGCTGACAGCTATCTGTCGCTTTTGTATTCAACTGTTTGCCAAAAACGTTATCTAACGGAAAATTACATTTTCTCTGATATACGATATTTGATTACGAGATAGAAAAAGGATCAATTAACTTTAGATAAATGTAATCCATTATATATATCGTACGTGCTTGATGGTAATTTTTTAAACGAATTGGCAGCACTTAAATAATTTGAATGAAGGAAATGCACTTTACACCTTGTACGCAGGCATGTTTTTCCAATTGTAGGGAAACTATTGGCAAGGTTTGGATGATTTTCCAAAAAAAAAACAAAATTTGAAAATGTACGCAATATATTGAAGGCATAAGTAGCTATTTACGTGCGATATGAAAGAAAAGGAACGATACGATTGCAATTTGGTTTGACGATACTCGATAAAATCGAGCTTTCCGTTTGTTGCACTTATAACGGTGTATGCGTGTAGATAATAATGCCAAGAAGAAGAAGAAAAGTAATATAAATTAACAAACCATATATAAAATATGAGTATAAAATAGATGCAAATATTAAAGTCTATTAAACAAGAATTTAAAAAAAAGTTGAAGCAAATATATCACTTCTTCTCTTAATAAGCTAGCTTTTATAATCTCCATAAAAATTTGTCTGTCTATGCATTGCCCAAGGTGGCACTTAACATCACGTTGTCAGAATACTTTGTAAACAGTTTCTAATATATTTCCAGTTTTTATCGTTCCCGCAAATTTTTTCTTTATTTCCATATTCATTTATCCCTTTTCGTATTTGATGGCATCAATAGCTAAAAGCATAGAAAGTAATTATTTGATTTTGTTATTAGGTAGTTTTTCTATATCCATTAATTTTATAACGACATTTCACTTTATTTTCCCTTTGAACATGAACTTTGATAGCTGTTTTGCTTTCGAGCTAAAATACTTCCTTGACATTTTACGTTCGATACAAGCGAACACTCATACGCTATCGAATAGCGTCACCCAAAATCTTCCTTTCAAACATGAAGCTCGCAAGCTATTTTGTTTTCGAGCTATAATACTCGCATGACATTTTACGATCAATCATAAGCGAACACTCAGCCACTATTGAATACCATCAACTGAATTCTTCCCTTTAAACATGAAGCTTGCAAGCTATTTTACTTTCGAGCTATAATACTCGCATGACATTTTACATTCGATAGAAGCGAACACTCATACGCTATCGAATAGCGTCAACCGAAATCTTTTTTTTCAACATGAAGCTCGCAAGCTATTTTGTTTTCGAGCTATAATACTCGCATGCCATTTTACGATCAATCATAAGCGAACACTCAGCCACTATTGAATATCATCAACTGAATTCTTCGCTTTAGACATGAAGCTTGCAAGCTATTTTACTTTCGAGATATAATACTCGCATGACATTTTACGATCAATCATAAGTTCATATTATTGAATACCATCAACCGAATTCTTCTTAATGAGTGATCGTTAAAGGGAACCATTAGTCCAAAATGCAAGATCCATATCGAGTTTATTCGAAAAACCGTAAGTCGATCCATAATTTGAAAAAAAAAAGGTTTAAGGTTATCGTTTTTCAGTAATTATGGATGCAAGGCTTTAACCAAATAGTGATCTTAAGCTGGTAGTTATGCTAAAAATTTTCAAAGTTGAGCGAACTATTAAAGTTACAATAATGGAGATAATCACGCATGGAAAATTTAGCTTTCGGTTTTGTTTTCACCTTTTTGGCAAAAACACACACAGTGATTATTAGGAATTACGATCAAATATTGGAATTTACTCATTTATTGAATTGTCATTTTATTGTTGAGTGACTATAAAGTATATTTGCTTCTAGTACTTTATGTGTACGAAGAGAATAATTGAAGTCTTCACATATTTGTTTTCTCTCCTTATTCGTTTAGGTTGCAAACACAAGGAAATCATATCAGCATATCAAGCATTCCAGATTGCGAACAGCTAAGACTAAACAAACGGCTCACTCGGCTCACTCGCCTGTATTACCCCGAAACCGAAATTAAAAACCGAATTCAATTAACTCTTGGAAATAAATCGCATGCTATATATTATTAATAACTATTACAAAGAGTTGATATCACGAAAAATAAAGAAGAAAAAAGGTGCGAAAAAAAGGATATGCACCACTACTATCAAAAGCTTATATCCGTAGCCGGTACAGATTCGAGTTGCGGGTGTAGTCCTGAGCCGTTGCAAACGTGCAAAAGCTTGGCAAGCGATAATAGGGGAAAAATGTAGTTCAACTTTCGAATCATAAGAAAATATCCAGACGAGAACAAGGCTAGCAACTCAATGGTCGTGGATTCAAACAGCAATTGTGCCGAAAGTCTTAGATACTAGTTCTAGAATTTATTCTCTGGCTAAATTTATAATAATAATAATAATATCTTTTAAAATAATACACCCTAAAAATCTGCTACAGATGTATCTCTGATTTAAGTTGTTATGAATAATGTACAGCTAATTCTCTTTTTACACGAATTTTTTTTTTGCGCGAGATTTGATTTAAGACGAGCTAAAAAACAATTTTCTTTTTACGCGAATTGTTTTGTTTTAACATGATTTTTTCTCACTTCACACTTTCATTCTCACTTCATTGTATTTTTCGCAAGTTAGTTTTATTTTTCAAAGTATTTTTTATAATATATTTAATGCATTAAAGTGTGTAAACACGAAATAAATTCTCAGATGAACTCTAACCACAAGTTTTTTACTACTACTACTTTCAATGCATTGCAATTACATTTTACACCGAACTAACACTCTCAGCTCCAATATCGATTCCGAGAGTCACATGAAATGATTGTCTTGAAAATGGCCCTCCTTTTATCGGCCAGAGAATTGATGACTGTCAAGGTTACATGGAGTCACTTCACTATAAAATGTAGTACGATGCTACCAAAAATTTCAACATCTTTTTTAACAAAATTAACCAGACGCCTCTCTCTCTCTCTCTCTCTCTCTCTCTCTCTCTCCCGTTTTGTCAGGAAAAGTTTTCTTTATTATAAAATAACGATTTCGATATATATGGCACAGATAGGTCTGTTGGTAACAGTGTTTCTAGTTACTTGATTGTTGAATGTCTGTCTCACGATCCCTGAGGTGCTATCTTCGAACGTTGTTAAGCTTCTTGTCATTTGGTATGCCGTTACGACCACTACGACAAAGCGTTAAGTATTATATTCACTGACAGCAAATCTGCCCTCTACCCGATAGACAGAGAAGATCCTCACAGAGAAATAAAGAAGGTACCTAGTGACTGCGCTTTCAACCTAAACGACAAACTCGACCTCTATACATGCGAAGCATAATACAACGGTGACACTCTCAAAGAAGCTGATCGCACTATCAAAATTCAAACTTTTCCAATGGCTAACCACCAGCTGGCTCACTATTTAGAATCTACGAAATTAAGTTGGCCTACCGGTTCATGAGTTGTCGCTCTTATGATCATGTCTACATGAAAACGAGTAAGAATATTATAGTCGGGCAAGGCCGACCGTTATATACCCTATACCGTATGAAATTACTATTATGGGGCAATTTTCATCACCACATATTAAAACTTCCACTTTTCTGCTCCACAACGGATAAATTTTCGTGAAAATCTTTGACTAGGGTAGGATCCAAAAAATAGGCCGAGATAGTCCAAATTTGGTACAGTTCATTTTTTATCTTGAATTACTATAATGATCTGATTTACATTATAAAGCATTGAAAATGAGACCTTTTTGTCAAGTGAACTTAAGTTTTCGTTATATGATAGGGTTTTCAAAAAGCGATCCAACCAGCCGGTTTCATATCACATTAGAATATCAAAATACTATTACCTAACCACCTGCGCACGCATGCGTTCGTCCTTGAGTCAAAGGACGTCACTGTACGAAACTTCATCAAAATATCTCAAAAATTTCGATCTGTAGCTTGAACACAAATATACATTGACCGACAACAGACGGACAGACAGACTTAGATCAATTCCACCGCAAGTGGTGTACGGTATAATAATCTAAACATATAATTCGTGTAAGCTCCATACATAAAAAAAAAAAAATGCTCATACTATGCTAACGAAGGTGAAAAGCACTAGATTTGGAAATGAGTGGGTGACAAATTCCCAAAACTCATATGATCTAAGCAACAATTGCTTCTTAAAATTAAAATTAGCGAAAATTTTACATTAAAGGAATGTTATCATAAGGAAACTTCGTGCCTATATATGTTTGATGATATTTCGGGTATTGAACTCTATATTTATAAGGAAACTATAATATCGTGGCGCTTACTTAAATTTTGTCTCAAAGCTTATGTCGTTTTGCTAGTTTTCTCTTTGTCTCTCTTTTTCTTCTTTTTTTTGCTGTTTTTTTTTTAAAAGATGCAAAAAAAATGCCTACTTAATTATCAGGAAACCAAGCAACCGAAACTCCAGGATACTGTTTACCATCACAAAACAAATTCAGCTCCGAATTACGTAATCATGGCGAATAATTGCTAATTCTAAACATACAGACATTTTTTATTATTTACTAAGCGGTTTATTATAAATTGTATTTACACAACAACAACAACAAATATTTGAAATCTATGTGTTTGGAACTACTTACTAACTTTTCTAATAGCTACTGTTTAATTGTTCTTTTAGAATTTTAAATTCTCCTTTTTTCACATAGTGGTCGAAAAGACTTCTTAGAAATAGAAATATTTATGGAGAATCCTATTAAGCAGATACGTTCCCGATCGGTCTGACGTTTCTATCTTTGCCTGGCGTTTAGCCAATTCGCGTCACACAATTCCTTCAGTAGGCATGACAAGTAGGCAAGACAAGTTGATAAGATTTCAACATCTTTTAATATCCTTTCATTTGTTTCCTCCATCCTTGAATCAGATTTTTTGGTCCATTTGTAATACAAGCAACATGCACGCTTTTTAGAATTCCTAATCCATACCTAATACCTACGTACTCTTCAATTGCTATAAAAGCTTTCACAGCTAGGAACCTTGGACATACCATCATTCTTTCAAGTGTGTGCAAGTAATGTAAGAAGTATCTTACCTGAGAGATTCTTTTATCTTCTTATACTAAATACTTTTTACTAAGTAATGATTTTCATTTATATTATGTGCAAAAGTAAAAAATTTATTTAAACCTACGAAATAGAGAGACTAGTATTCTTTGTGCCTCCAAGACACGTCAATACAAATATACACCGAAAACAGTACAAACACAAAATAAAGTAGGATTGGTATAGGTAAACGATATATGTGAGTCGGATTCAACATCCCAATAACATTTGGCAAAATAATGGCAACCAGCTCCCATCTGTTGGCCCATCATTACTTGAACTACATATTTATAACGTGGCATTAAAAGTCGCTCCTTAACAGTTACATTGACAGTATCGGCTATATCGCGAGACCATTGGCCGGCATCCTCCACATTGTATACTTTTCCTTTAATCAAATTGCATCCACTTTTTAATGTATATTAAAAAAGTTTTTAAATGACAAAATAATTCGTACCTTGCAATTTCTCATGAAGAACTTCGCTTACAATTTCTCGTATACTCTGTGTTTTGAAAACCTCATCCAATGTTGGTCTCATTTTATAGCTTGAGACATTTTGCGGCGCCTTTCTCAAAGCTGAACCTTCATGGCCTTCCTGCATCTTTCCCAATATCGCATATACTAACGTACGGTAAAAGAATTTATAAACCTTTCTCACAAATCTTCGGCTTCTGAAAATTAGTTTAGTTTTTCTTTTAGAGATTTTTTCTGAAATATACAAATTACGGTGTAAAAAATTCGACAATTGAAGAGAAGCCCGAAAAATATAAAAACTGTAAATCCAAAAAGCACATATTTATCGAAGGCCGTTCGATTGACGTAAATAAATTGCAAGTTGAATCGACAAACCGATCAACCGATCGAACGAATAACCGACCAACCAACGCTCGATATATAACGCAATTACGGTGTAAATAATTCTATATTTCTGCTTAATTTGTGAGTTTGAAGTAAACAACGTCACACAGAATAAATAAATTGTTCTTATTAGAACACCCTGTTATAGCAGAGTTTATGACAAACTTATTATTGAAAAGAAATCCTAATGAGAGAGAAAAGTTAAAGCTTTAGGCATCTCTGTCATTACGAGAGAATAAAATAAGTAAATTGTTAAGAAGAAAATTATTAAAATGTTGCAAATAATTTGTGATTTCTGATTGCAAAATATAATAAAGTGTTTTTATTTTCATTTATGCTCGAATATACGCATAAGAAGTGTATTATCAAAGTGTTTATGAACAAAAATTCCGTAATCTAAAGAAAAGCAGAATTTGCAACGAAAGTCAGAAAGAAAGAATTCACTGTTTTTCTTCGTTTGCTTTGTTTTATGTATTCGTTTTTGGACATTTACTATCAAAATTTTGTTATACCGGCCAATAGTTCATGGAGCATAATAATAAAACTTAACGGGACGCTTAATTACTACTCTAGTTTGTATTACTTCTTCTTACAAAATTGTTTTGCTAATTGAAAATAAAGTGGATTATTATTTATTTTAGTAAAAGAAAAAGCGAAAATAAGAAAAAATGTCAAGCTCTATGTTCATTGAAAGCAGTTCGTTGTCCAAGGATGTTGATGATTTCCACTCAGCTGATTCGAATTTGGTTGTTGTCTATGGTAAAAAGGGAATTAGTTTTGATGAGAAAGGTTTAGAAAATTTAATGGGTGCGTATGTTAAAACGTTAGCTATAAGATTATTTGAAATAATATAATTAAGTTTCCTTTTTTCTAATTGCAGAAGAAAAGAAAATATCATCCATAAGTGTTATACGCTTAACATCTCCAACTCCTAGTATGGAAAATGAGGAAGCCGAAGCAGCGAAATTAGAAGAAATGTTAAGAAGGCAGGAGCTTGGATCCGATGAAGGTTCTGAAGGCGAAGAGAATGAGGGCAACAATCATGACGCAGACGAGGAGAAGTGCAATTCGGATGTCGTGGATAATTCTAACGACGAAGAGGAAGATAAACAGACCAACGAGGAATCTGATAATGAAGGTGGCAGCAGCGATGAGAAACAACGTGAAAATAAGAATAAAGTTAAAAAGAAACCAAAACGTCGTGGCCGGATACCAAATGCTTTAAAACTGAAGAAACTAAGACCGAAACCACCAAAACGTGAGCGCCCCGAAATAGTGGGATTACGGGTAGAAGAGTTCTATCCACCTGAAGACGCCAGTGAAATTATCAAGGAGGCCTTAAGTAAAAATTACTTTATAATCCCTTTTTATTTCATTTAAGTTCTTTCCAATTCTTAGAAAAGGCTGGTTTAAGCTCCTTTAAGCGTAACAATGAAGAATATCAATTCCAATTGCTGGTGATCAAAAACGATCACTGTTACACTCCCTTCACGTCGCCTACGCAAATGAAAGCAAAATTAGCCGCAGACAAATTAGAAAATGAAAAGCAGGCGTCGCTGCGTAAAACAGGAGCACCGCAATCCTCAGCAGCGAAGCAGCTTCTCACACGTAAGAAAATCGCGAATAGCGGAATGCCGTTTAAAACGCTGTCCGCAATAAGTACAAAGGAAAAGTTGAATTCCACCAGCGCAATCAAATCTAAAAAGGATCTCAAAGATAGAAAACCAATAGCAGAAGATGATTTGGATAGAACTGAGGATGGCGCTTTTTCCTCTGATGACGAGCAAGCGAACAACGATGAAGTTATTGATGATGAAAATGAATTTACTACAAGCGATGAATCGGCTGAAACCGATAATGATCGGGACAGTGATCTAGATTTTGACGTTAACAATCGAAATGGACGCAAACGTAAAGTTAAACCGGGAAGAAATTCTAAACGCAATGCAGGTGTCGTTAAAGCTATACAAAAACACAGGCGTTTTCATAATCAAGATGAACCGGAGGAACTGCCGGCAAAATCGAATCCTACTCACGTTTCAATTGTACCCAACCTACGTCTAAAACCACACAATAGCAAGACAATTTCAGATTATTCACGCATTACAGTACGTTCAACCGCAGCGAAAGTAACGCATAGTGGGGGCGCAGCCACCACTACAACGACAGCCAGCAGAGCAACAATTTCATCGAACGTAAGCAGTACCGACAAATCGTTATTGGATAATAATAAACTTATCGCTAATAAAACCGTTACCTTGTCGAGTGAAGGGCATTGCACCACTTCTAATAACACTACGAAAACAAGTACGAATGATCCTAACGCTGTACACAAATCTACAAGTAATCCTCAAAAAATTATCAACACAAGCAATAACCAAACAAAAGAGTCGGTCGCTCCTCTTACCGTTGCCGCTCCAATTAAGACTCCTTTATTGGCCAGCTCCGACGATGCTTTACCCGATGATATATTGCAACACGTTGCTGAATTGGCTGAGGATAGCAAATCCATTCAGGACGTAATTGAAAAAGAAGTTTCTGGGAGCGCTGCTATAGACGCGGAAGAACCCATTTCGGTAGGCGCAAACAATATTAAAAGTTCATTACCAGAAGAAGTCTTGCAGCACGAAGTCGCATCTGTTACGACAACAGCGGCTACCACCGGCGACCAAGTAGCACTGCCAAACGCAGACAATAAATCGTTATTGGATGATAATAAATTTGTAGGTAATAAGACTGTTATCATGCCGAGTGAACCAAAACGTGTCACCGCCAATAGCATTACATCTTTAAATGTAAACAATGGTAAAGATTTACTTGAACTTGCGACAACTTCTCAACCAAGCATCAGTACCAACACCACCGAACAAACTAAACAAACGACCGATATGGCTGCGGTTGCCGTTGCAGCTAAGTCTCCCTTATTAAGTAGCCCAGACGATGGTCTACCAGATGACATATTGCAACATGTTGTTGAATTAATGGAGGATGACAAATCTCTTCAAGAAGCAGTTGAAAAGCAAGTCTTCGACAATGCTGTTATGGATACTGAAGAAACTATTTCGGTAGACACAAACAATATTAAAAGTTCAACTCCAGCGAAAATATTGCATGCCGATGGCGTACCCGCTACGACAATTGCCGCCGACGTCAGTGCTGCATCACTGCCAAACGCAAACATTAGCAACAAATCGTTATTGAATGATAATAAATTTATTACTAATGAAATCGTTACGTTGTCGAGTGAATTAAACTGTGCCACTATGAATACGACTGCGAACACAACTGCGAGTAATGAGGATTCTTTACATAAATTAACTCTTACTCCTCAAACAACACCCAATGTCAGCTTCATCAGCCAAACTAAGCGATCGTTATCTCCTGTTACTGTTCCTGCTGCAAGTAAAACAACTATGTGGTCTGGAGATACTACAGTTGGGGATATTGATATATCTAGTGCTCCGCTATTGGCCAGCCCTGACGATGATTTACCCGATGATATATTGCAGCATGTGGTTGAGTTAATGGAGGATGACAAGTCTCTTCAGGAAGCAGTGGAAAAACAAGTCTTTGGTAGCGCTGTTATAGATGTTGAAGAATCCATTTCGGCCGACATAAGCAATAGTAAAACGCCCGTTTCAAATCCGCCACCTTTGGCTCCGATATCATCTAATCAATCTTTTAAACATAACAATGCCATACATAGCAGCTTGACTCAGGCAAGTAAAGTTGTTTGCCATCGTCTTATGCGGTAAAGTGTTAACGATGCTAAATTTTTTCTAAAATTTTTAGGGAACACCAAATACATTTAAGAGTATCATACAAATGGCCATAACTAATGTGCCTAGTTCGTCAATGCCCACGACACCGACCCAACGTTCAGCAGCTTTGCAATCGCCGAAATCCTCACCTCTAGCGCGAAAAGAGCCCATACAAATTGTAAGAGGGAATGGTCGTGTAATAACCTTACCTCCTATTGAAGCGCCAAACACACGGGCAAAAAGGCGTGCTCAAACTCAGCCGTACCAATCGCAGGGATCAAATTTGAATGCGACCACGACAGTTATAATTAATGATTCGTCTTTGGATGGTTCACAACAATCGAACGCTTCAGCATCAAGCACGTCTACAGTGTTCGAGAAGAAAGCATTTGACACACCAAATCGCAAAAGAATCTCTAAAGAATATACAATTGGAGGCAATCAGAGGGCTTCACGAAAAGCAAGCGCTAAAAAGGCGACGGGTAATAAAGCAAATAAGCAACAAGCTGATAGCACAGAATCGGAAATCGATGACGATGACGATCCTAATAAGTAAATATCATAATATATATATACGTTCGCTCCGAATGAGTTAACAAACTTCCAATTTAAATTCATTTTCAAAGGCTATGGTGCATTTGCCGTCAACCGCATAATAATCGTTTTATGATATGTTGTGATGTGTGCGAGGATTGGTTTCATGGCACCTGTGTTAATATTACCAAAGCTATGGGTTTGGAGATGGAACAAAAAGGCATTGATTGGACTTGTCCGAAATGCATTAAGAAGCAAGAGGAAAGGGTATTTTTCATAGTTGTGCGTTGTAGAGCATTTTTACATGTCTTGAAATTTCAGGTGCAACCAAAAATCACCGACATGTTAAGCAAAAAAGTGATACCTCAGATTCAGACAGTTGCTACACCACTGCCTACTAGTACTGTAACAAGTACTGATATGTCAGTAATTTGCTCAACCATAAATACAGCACCATCAACGACATTCTCCGCCAATATTGGGGAACCTAGGGTTTCTTTTCAGACCATTGATACTTCAAAAATCAAACGTTTGCCAGCGAGGCAGTTTATAGCCGTGAAAGACTTAAGCGGAGGAATTAGGAAAAGCATTATTGTTTCAAGTCCCACAACAAATCCCAAAGAAGTATTAGTTACTAGTAGCGGTCAACATGTCAGTCCGTTAACGTCACCTTTGAAAGGGTTCATATCCGTCAAGCAACAACCGAAGTCAAATAACCCGCTCCCGCAACCGCAGCATAATATACGGGTACAAAAAATCATACAAGCTATTGTCACCTCAGCCACTCAATCTACGAGAATCTCAAATACTATTGTCACAACAGCGCCTAGAAAACAACCAACGACATTTTGCATAGTCTGCAAGAGGGCAGCGCGAGCTAATTCAATATACTGCAGTGATGATTGCATACGAAAACATGCACAATCCGCTTTAAACACACTGACGGCTAAAACACAGACGGAGCCACCTGGGCCAAGCGGCAGTAGTAGTTCAAGTAAACAATCAGCCGATGATAAGACAAAAAAGAAATCGAAAGGTCTCTTCGAAGACCTTCTCTCAATGGCTGATCGTAAACCAAAAGTTGAGCGGGTTCGTACTTCAGCTGCAGACAAGAACATCTTATTTTAATAAATTAATTTTTTCCATTAGGTGAGTGTCTTTGAGCGCAAATCTGGTCGAATTTTAACAGGAGTAAGTGCACCGACAACGCTTAATCTGAAGAAATGGTTACAAGATAATCCCACTTTTGAAGTGGTTCAGCCGGGAAGCTCGCAAGCTTTAGATATTGAGGTAATTGTTTTAATTTATCTCAATTTCCATTTAACTTATTATCATTTACTATTATAAAATAGAAGAGACAGAAGCAGCGATCGTTGCAAACAACTTCGGCACATACCATATCGCCTCCTCCCTTAAAATTATCTACAATGTATGCACAAAAACCTGACACGTCAACAGTTACTTCAGAGCTCCAAGCGAGACCTTCAACTCCGCAAGTTAAGTCATTGAAAACAATTTCGGATTATATTAAAGCATCTTCATCATCGCCCAGCCCGCGGCCAAGCACGCCAAAGCAGTTGCAAAAATATCCGCAACACCCTTCGATAAGGGGCGATAAGATTATCAAAACTCCCGAAGATAAGTTAGCGAAAGAAAAACCTGCGAAACGACCATCCAGTCAAGGAGACGGTAGCAGCAATGCCTCTATCAGCTCCAGTAAATTGGATTCTGAGCCCATACGTCTGAATGTAAGACGTACACTTAAAGAGCAATTGTTGCAGCGTATGCACGAAGAATTGAAAGCATTTAGTGATAATGAGCAAACCAATAAATCTCGCCGAATGCCCAAACTGTCCACGGAAGAGATTAATGAATTTGCTAAAGCAACTGAAATAGAAATGTACAATTACTTCAGTCGCGATACTGGAAATAAATATAGGGCCAAATACCGTTCGCTTATATTTAACATTAAGGATCGAAAAAATCAAACGTTGTTCGCTAAGATTTGTGGGAAGTTGCTTGAGCCGAAACAACTAGTACGAATGTCGCCAGAAGAAATGGCAAGTCAAGAATTGGCACAATGGCGGGAAAATGAAGCCAAGCATCAATTGGAAATGATTAAAAAATCGGAGCTTGATTTACTTTCTTGTGCTAAAAACTATGTTTTAAAAACTCATAAAGGCGAGGAAGTAATAGAAGATAAATCTGCTGCTGGTTATACAAACTTAGATTTAACAATACCTGTGGAGGATGTAGTTTCAGCCTTAACTCAATCTTCAGTAAGCAGTTCCATAGAAGCGATTGAAGAAGCATCACCACCGGCAGTGAGAAAAGAACAGTCGGAAGTTGACTCGTCGCTGGCCACAGGGATTGAATCAAACTCACCTCTGCTACAGTTCGATAAGGTCAAAGTTGATGAAAAACTAAAGCCATCCACCCACAATAAGGAAAAAGAGAAGGACAAAATTAGAGAACGTGATCACGAAAAACGACCAAAAAGTAAAGATCGCCATCGTGATAAATCACGTTCACGTAAACGTAGTCGCAGCCATTCGCGTAGTCGCAGTCGCAGCCGCGATAGAGAGAAGCGCCACAAAAGTTCACATAAAGATGAGAGGCGAGATCGTGAGGAGAGGGGACGTGATAGGTTTATCAAAGATCGGTTTAGAGATCATACGGAGCGCGACAGTCATTGCGACAATCACGACAAGAGGATCTCTAGTGATAAAAAGTCAAGCAGCACGGTCCGACCAGTATCCAGCAGCACAACAAGCAAAGACAGATATCGTGAAATTGCTACAAACTCCTCCTCCACGGCGATTGTAAGTACTTCAAAAAAACAGGCCCCAACGCAAAGCTATCAACCAACTTACGCAAATGTTACGAAGCCTATGGGAGGATTTAGCTTAATTGATCAAATACTGGAATCCACAAAAACCGTTGAAGAAGCGGCCAATTTAATAAGCGATAAGGAGCGAGAAAATAATTCCAAATCTTCAACGTCTTCTTTGCCGTGTCAACCCATCACAAGTAGCAACGTGGATTCTTTCCAGAAAAATCAGCTAACGAAATCATCCAATTCACTTGCAACCGAAAGCGATCAAGAACCTACGAGTACGGTATCGATACCCACACCGCCACACGATCCCTACATACGCTTTAACGCTGCGGATTCGCCAAATTTCCAGGGCAACATTATGCGTTATAATACAAATTTGTGGTCTGGAAATTTGAATATGATTGATGTCGCGTCATTTCAAATAATTCTCCAACCAATATTGGGTAACTGCACAAATTTAAGCAAAATAATGCCGAATGAATTGGATGTAGTGGGGCGGATAAGCCCCGACACAGTTTGGGATTATATCTCAAAAATTAAAAAAAGTCCTAATAAAGAAATTATCATCATTCGTTTAATACCGGCAAATGAATCGGAAACTTCGGCCTACACAATACTCTACCAGTATTTAGAAAATCGCAATCGTCTCGGCGTTATCAAAACTACATCGTCACAACTGAAAGACTTTTACATTTATCCATTGGGTGCTGGGAAGTATATGCCATCCGTTCTTAGACCAGTGGAACATGTCGAGTTTTATGAAGATCCCTGCCGACCAGATATATTAGTGGGCATTATTATACGTGTTGTGGGGAAACGAATTCAGCAGATAGCAGTCGCTCCAAGCACTTCGATGACTAACAAGGTAATGAGTCCCAGAAAAGCTACATGCCTTAGATAAAGTTAAAAGTGATTTCGATTTCGATTTCTGCATTCACATAATACAGGTTGCTCCGCGATCAAATGAGAGAGAAGCAGATTCTTTCACGCCGCCTGGTAGTCCGAAATATGTTAAAAAGCGTCGACAATCAACGGTGCAGAAAGCGGATGATATTGATATAGACGCTATAATAAAGGCACCCATTGTAGCCAAAACTCAAAAAGGTATAAACAATTGAAGACAATCTTTAAATCTTTGAAACTTCAGCAATTTGTTGTTGATATCATCAGCAGCTGTGAACGATGCTGATGAACCTTATTCACCTGGCGGCAGTTCGGATGATGATGACATGCCTCTGATGCCTGTTAAATTACCAACCGCTAATCCTGGTGAGATAGCGCCATCGTCATCCGATGATGATCTTAAACGTAAAATGGATGAAATCAATAGACAAATTGCCGCGCAGGAAATGGAAATTGCCGGCTTACTTACAGGCGAACCAACGGTAAGTTAAAGTTGCTTGTTTTATCTTCTATTTCTGTTAATAAACAAGGAGTTCTTTTTTCCTGAAATTGATAGGCTTTTGCAGCCACTTCAGCAACTTCCAATGTCTTGGCTAAAATATCAATACCATCGAATTTATCGCAAATTTTGGCTAGTATAAATATAAAACCAGCTGTAGCAGCGGGAGAACCACAGCCACCTCCTCCTCCTCTAATAGGTTCATTGATAAAATCGAAAACCCTTGTTTCGGCCGAAGCCGTCGGTATCGAAGAATATAACCCTACCGAAACTTTAAATAAAAACGATGAGCCAAACGGTAAATTATGAATAATATTAATAGATAAGAATGGAATCAAAGCGATATAATGCATTTTGACATGTAGATAAACCGACTGCTACCACTGTGAGTTCAAAATCCAGCCGTTTAGCTCAATTGAGTGAAGCCGAGCTTCTTAGTATGGTACCGGATGATATAATAATCGAAAAAACTCCTGCTCCCGAAAGTTACGACGAGGAACCGCCCCCTCCGGGTGTTTAAAGTTATTAACTATTTTAGATTTATAAAATTGCACACAATATAAATACTCAACTAAGAGATATTTCGAACGTGTGAATAGAATTGAAGAGTTGATGAATATTGCTAATGAATTTATGTGTATTGAAACGACAAAAAAAAAAAAAAAAATAGTTATGGCGCTTTCTTCCCAATCTTTATATCGAAATATCCTACTTTTTACATTTTAGTTTATATTCCTTTTTCAATTTTAAAAAGTTTTCCGTTATTGTAAAGCACTTTAGTTATTCTAAGACCCATATAATGATTAAAAAGATCATTATTTATTGTTTGAGAATTTCTCAAACTTTTATTCTGAACTTTTCATATACGTTTTGATTTAGAAATTTTTACCCCAAAACGTTTTTTTTTTTTCTTTTCCAAGTAAGTGAAAAGCTACATAATGCTTAGCATTCTTTCGATTTCTATTAAAAATTCAATATATGCCCCTGTAATATAATAAAAAAACAAAAAAATTTATAATTTGAATTAAAAAAAAAAAAAACCATTTCGTTTTTTTCTTAATCAACCGATTCATTATTTAATTCCGAAATAGTGCTAATGGATTTAGTTGATGATACAAGGATCATGTTTAGCACTAAAATGAGCACATGACACCTTTGGCCCATTATGCACTCTTGGTATAGCGATACGAAAGACAATGCCCTGCGGCATACATACGCATAATTTATACTGAACACTCCCTGTCCGTAGACCCATTTCAGCTTTAACTATTGGAATTTTTTCCATATTCAAATATATGCCGGAATTGGCCTCCAAAGTAAGAGCACCTTGAGTGGAATTTATTAAGAGATTATGTTCAGCTTGCAGAAACATTGTGGCTGCATCTATACGAATCCCTTCAGAACCTCGTATAGATAGTCGATCATCGGGTGCCGTTATAGCCAATGACTGGTTAATGGCACTGGCAATACGCGTAGCGCTGATTGATTTACTTAGTAGCATATTAGCTCCTTTAGGCATATTGTAATGAGGCCGGTGCGTTGTAAATATAACGGTACCAGTTTCTGGATCCTTAATATCAAAAGTATTGATGCCACGAAATTGCACGCCTGACTTATCCACTATAAGTCGATTATGAATTTGACCGTTGCGATGATGCATACGAACGTAAACCGCCGCGTTGTCCCCAGTTATTGTAAGTGGTTCATCGATGAACCCCTCAAATTGTCCTACGTTTTTCGAGTAAATGCGATCAAGATCGGTACAGCCAAAGAATTTGATCACATCTTCTTCTGGTATTAATTCCATACCGTATATACCTTTGCCTAAACGCAACACGCCAATTATTGTTAAAGTTAAAATGAGATTTCCAACGGTGAGTACCAGCAAAACCAAGACTACTGCCCAAAAAGCAAAAGTATGCCGTCCCTGTTTAACTGAGGATTTGCTCTCACGCGGTACACTCAAATTGCAAAACTCTTTAAGGAAATGCCTTTGCTTTCTTACAGGCTGATGTTCCTTCATTGACATACTATCAATAGGTAAAGTAGCTGACATGGCCGCGTTTTCTGAATTAAGATCATCTGAGTACGAAGGTGACGGCCCTCTAACGAATGTGTTCTCAATGGTCTTCATATTTCAGATGAATTCTTAAGGAAAAATATTGAGTTCAATTAGAAATATATATATAAATTTAAATGCTTCTATATGTATTTACTTTTTTAAGAAAATGCGTTAATACTTGTTTTCCTTTCAGAAATTTTCCGATTTTCTGTACACGCTTTGTATTATGTATTTAATCAAAACTATGCAAAGCAGTCATGCGCATATTAAAATGTTCTTCTCCACTTTATGGAAACATTAATTGAGATTTCTAAAAAAATTGGAAATTGAATATGAGCAGTAACTTGGGCTGGCTGCAAGAGTAGAAGTGAAATTGGCCCGTTCACAAGTCACAATTGGAACGATACTGGGACACAGCTATTACACCACTTTGCTTAAGACAGTTATTCATATAACAAATTTTCAATATATGGCCTACTATGGGGCGTGGTCGAAAAAGTTGTCCGATCGGAGCACAGACATATTTTCAATGTCGCTTTTCATCAAAATACCTCAAATACGACGACCACTAGGTTGAACACAAGTAAACAAGACGGACAGACATACTTAGGTGGGTATGTATCAACTACTTCTGGGTATTGCATACATCCCCACAAACGTGTAGGGTATACAAATAGACTAATTTCAGAATTTCGCGACAAAAATCTCTTAATAACTGTACTTCGCCATTCTAAATTGATACGAAAACTTTGGATCGGATGAGGCAATTTTTGAACCCCTTGCCACATAACTATTCCTGTGGAAATCCATTCTTTATACGGTAAGGCCTAATTTTCAATACTGATGAAAATTTGTTCATAATAATAATCTGACATAAAATTAATCTTACGGAATTTGGAACACATAAGTCTATTTTTTGGATCCTAATTCATACAGGGGTTTTAATGAAAAATAAGTCGTTACATGTCGAAAAAGGCTGAATTTTTAATATTTTATTGTTCATTAACACATGAATTATAAGGAATTGGTGGACCAACCAGGTCTACTTTTTTAAATGGCACCATATATAATATAAGGGCTCTCGTGAAAGTAAGCCCTTCCAAGGTGACAAAGTCTGATTCATTTTGCGTTATGATGGAAGTTAGTGGAAGATAATAAAGTCTTTGCCAAGTAATTGCATTTTGCTAAATTTAGACCATCTTGGCTTGCGAGTATCGTCCAACATGAGAGCTTTCGTGATAAATATGCATTTACGTAAAAGTAATGTACAATTCTTGTATTGGTCATTAAGAAAATATTAGACGAAGTAGTGTAGGATATCTAACCGTCGGCCTTGCCCGAATTTAGCAATCTAGTTTTTGTACCCTAAACCACTTGTGATAAAGGGTACATTTAGTTAGTGCGGACATATGTAACACACAGAAGAGCTTAAGATAGACCCACCTTTAATTATAGCAATCGAATCATAATCTGAATTGATCTAAGCCTGTCTGTCCGTCTCTTCTCTGTCCACCTAAATTTATGTTGAAGCTATAAGTCGCAATTCTTGAGATATTTTGATGAAATTTGTTACAGTCAAGTGTTTTGACCAACGGTCGAAAGCTATTGAAAATGGTTCGAATCAGTCCACGTTTTCGACCGTTCCCCATATAACGCCCTATTTTGAAAAGTCATTATATGGAAAAAAATTACAATTTTCAAAATTTCTCGGTAAAAGTGGAAAAGTATTTCGGTATTGTAAATTGGTATGCAAACATTGCCCCGGCTAGCGCAATTTTTTAACCCCCTCTCATATAACCAAAACCGAAGTTCATTCGACAAAAGGGTGCAATTTTAAATGCTTCATCATGAAAATGATATCACAATAATAATTTAACATAAAAAAATTTAATTTGGGTCGTCTTGGCCTACTTTTTGGATCCTACCCTATGCGAGGTTTTCACGAAAATTGATACTTTATGGGGCAGAAAAGTCTAAATTTTAATATGTTCTGATGAAAATTAACTCATAATTTGATATAAAAAATACCTCAATTTTTGAACCTATTGGGCGTAACCATTCTAACGCCACGCAAGACTTCATTTGCAAAGAGGTCTACCTATAATAATGCGGTCCTATAAAAACAGGGTGTAATCTTTTTGCTCTATGGCAAAAAAAACGACTTTGTTAAACAATACGGTGTAGGGTATTTAATGGTGGGCTTCGGCCGACTATAATTTTCTTTTAATTTTAATTTAAGAAATTGAACAAAATTTGTTTTTAGTCAAAGAAGTATTCGAAAGTGCGCATGAAAGTCAGTTCTCTATTCCATTCTATTTTATTATTCAACTTAAATCTTATTGCGTTTGCAGGCATCATGTAGCATTTCAATCAATGTTGTTTAAACCTTTCACCACTTGATTGATTCCTTTCTCGTTTAGTCGGTAATAATGCCAAGCTTCGGTCTCTGTCAAATCGAAAGCTCCAAGTTTTTTATAAAATTCCGTTGCTGGATTCCATGAAAGGACATGAAAATCAATACGCTTGCATTGATATGCTAGTGCTTGAGCTGCAATTTCTCGAAACATAAATGAACCAGCTCCTAAACGTCTATATGCTGGTCTCACATAGATATCTTCCAGAAAATAGCACTTCCCTAACCATGTTGAATACGAAAAATAACATATCGCATAACCGATGATTACTCTGTAAAAAGTGACAACAATAAGAATATGGTTAAAAAAGCAAAGATCTCATTAAAATTCAAAAATTGAAATAATTCTCTTTCAATAAACACAAATAGTTTAAAGGCAACCTCACTTAACATTTTTTCCTACTGTTCACAAATGTTATAAGCAAGCGTATGAAACAAAGCGTGGAATATATTTAATTTATTCTTTTCTTCTTCTAAATAAATATAAACCAATCAGAATGGAAATGAATTTTAACTACTCACAACTAACTTATCTTCAGATGAGAAAACTCTGCATAATGATCTTTATTTCTCCTACGCCAAAGTAGAATATACTTAACGCCACGTGAAGCTAACACGATTTCTATGATAACTTGATAGAAGGCTGCATGCATTTGTACACACTAAAAACAATACTTGCGCAACTTGACATATTCCTAAATGGTTTTTTTACACGCTACACCACTTGTAGTAAAGAGTATATTAGTTTTGTACGAGCGTATGTAACACCCAGAGGGGCTTAAGATAGACCCAGATTTTATTATACCGATCGACTCAAAATCATTTTCTGAATCGCTCCAAGTTTTCTGTTTTTGTCTGACTGTCCGCCTGTCTGTCTGATGTCAATCCATGCATTTTCGTGTTCAATCTACAGGTTTTTGAGACAGCATTGACGTGTTTTAATGCAAAGAGGAACGCTATCGAAAATGGTTCGGATCAGCTCAATTTTGCGAACACTCCCCATATAAAGCCTTCTTTTAATAGGCCGTTATAAGAAAAAATATTATAATTTCTAGAATATCGTGACAAAAATCGCCTAGAAATAGTATTTCTCCATTTTAAATTGATATGAAAAATTTGGTTCGGCTGGGGTAAGCTTTTTGAACCGCACTCATATAACCGTTCCTACGAAAAGGAAATCTTTATAAGAGGAAAAGGTCTAATTTTCAATATTTCAGGGTAAAAATTAGTTCGTAAGAGTAAATTGTTAAAGAAACGATCCTTAGCGAGTTTGGATTACCTAGGTCCATTTTTTGGATGCAGAAAGACCTAATTGTTAGGGTTTTGTAATGAAAATAGAGCTACTTCGCAGATCACTCTCCATACAAGATTTCTCATAACTAGTAATCTCTTCAGAAAAAGATGTTTTTTTTTAAATATTTTATGATGGAAATTGAACTACGGTAGCCATTTAGCCTAAAAGTTAACGGTAGGGGTTTAGTCTATAATATATATCATGAAAAGCAAACCCTTACATGGAAAGAAAGTCTATTTGGTAGTTTTTATGACGGAAACTGAATAACCATAAAATTTTTAGAAAGTAAATTAAGCTTTTTACATTTGGATCACGCCATGGGATGTTTTGATGATGATCCTCTGTTATGCGGCAAAAGTAAAGCTCGGCTTTGTTCCTTGTGTTATTTCTATATTTTATATTTAATAAATCACGTATGCTCTCTACAAAGAGTTACAAGAAAAAAACTGCTCGCTTGTGTTTATATAAAAAAGGAACAACTATTCCCTTCCCCATATATTCCCATCTGTTCGCCTTAACACATGTTATATGGATGGATAAAGTGCAAGAAGTCAAGGCTAATTAAATCAAAGACTCACAAGAAATTTGTTCGCAAAACCTTGACTACTTTACGACAGTTCACTTGTTTTTATTATATAATAACGCGGAAATATGTCGCTGTGCGTGTTGTGTGAAGAGCTGCCAAAACGGACTAACCTTGGTACCTTGGTAAATGAACATAATACTCACTTTTCGCTTTCATCCTTCAGGTAATCCAAAACGTAGATGTGACAATATTCGGTTTGACGGTCGCGTTTTAAATCTAATTCAAATGAAATTAAATTTATTTCACTCCATTAAAATTGAGACATTAAAAATCTGGATTTACCTTCTACGGTTAGTTGAGGACCATCACTCATTTTCTCATAATCGGCCAATTCCTGAAAATTTATTTTGACACTGAATTAGTTAGCACGTTACGTCTACAGAGACCATACTGTACGGTACTTTCTATTGCCATTTTCCACACTTATTAATATTTAAGTATTTAAATTTTTTTGGTAGATTTGTAGACTTAGAAGGTGAACACCTTCTGGGATAATACTACGACATCCTTTTACCGAACCCTGGACGAAAGAATTCTTTTAAATACGTTGGGCTTAACACTAAAAGCATTCCATTTACGGGAAGCATCACTTTTTCTGCTTAATTCAAAAAGCTGATGAAAGGTAACACGTGATATGGAAAAGATACTTTATGCTTATTCGAAATTCGGAAAACCATTGCAATAGGTGCTTGCAATAATTTTGGATAACTTTTCATTTAAAGGAGGCATTTACTGAGAAAATTTGGTGCAATATATATATGAATCAAAATATTTTTTAGCATTTTTTACAACTTTTTCCCATCTTTCTGGCAACGTGGTGATACCGTGTCGAGAGAGTTTATATTGGTTTGGCAGCGATCTAATTATCGACTCATCTTCGCATTTCTTCGACATTGCGGAGCCGCGTGCCAGCCAAGCCGTGCTGCATCGATCTGAGCAAGTGGTAATCAGAAGGCGCCATCTCTAGTGATGATGCTGCCTGCAAAAGAGCTCCCCATTCGAGCCTAACCTATATATCCTTGATAACAATTACAATAAGTGGCAAAAATGGCCTGTTTAGTTAATTCGTATGGTAGCCATTTTAGCCGTTATTGCTGTTCTTTTTTGCCTGCATACACGGAATAACTCAATAATATTAAATTGGAAACTATTATTTTAGAGGAAAGTCGAAATTATCGAAGTTAATCGTTATATACACGGGTATTACCCATTTCTTTATCATTTTTACCTAGAGAAGTCGTCGATTCCTTGTAAACAAGGAATATCTTATGCCTTCAGTGGGCAGAGAGCAAACTTGCTATTCCTAAAACACCTGCACTTGCGCAAAAGTTAACCTTTGGGTGGGGTTTGTAGGCTAAAAAAAGCCATTTTTGGATAAGAAAATATCACTGCAGTGACTCTCAATGGCGGACGCTACACACGAATTGTATGATTTCGACTTGAACGATATGTGGCTTTAATAAAATCTTGCTACATGCCACAGATTTCGGGCCACCGTCAATCCATTAGGGGAAATGTTCGACGACTGTGTAATCTCCGGAATGGTCCATGTAAGCTTGCCGTAAATATCATGCAATATAACTCTATTCGCTCGTTAAATATGTGGTTATGTCAGGGCATTGACTCACTCGAATAAACCATGGACTTCTAATCACCTTATTCATCAACATTATTCGTAGTATTGGCGACCTAAGAGGAGATGATTGATGTTCCCAGATTGTATATCTACGAAAGTGCAGAGGCGGTCATTTACAGGGAGTCATGTTTAAATAAAAATGGCATGAATCAACATCTAAAATAAAAAAAAAAATTCATACTAACATTTTTTTGCCGTTTGCTTTTTATTAAAAAATTCAAAGAAACACCTATTCGGGGACTACACATGACTATTTCCGTTTAGGTGATTGGCATAACCGACTTCTTGGGAAGGTATACCGATAATATCTTTGCGATTACTTCAGACAATTCCGTTAGACCAAAGGAAATCTTAAATAATTCTTTATCCTTTTATGGTCTCATTATGAAAAGAGAAAAAAATTAAATTCATTATAATTTTCCTACAAGATATTTAATGTTTATTTATATCTAAAAATTCTTTGAGACCCTTCTGTTCGCATAACAAATTATTTTATTGCAGTTACAATAATTCCTACATTTAGCTCCATAATTACTGGTCTACTATTGCTCATGTCGAAAGACATTACAATACTTGGATGGATATCAACATATCAACATATAGGTGAAATGTTGGCAAACTGACATTTTCAATTTGATATTTGTTTTTACGTTTTTAATGTCATCGCAATAACAATGCCTTTATCGCATTCTTCCGTCTGGTGTCAAGTTGAATGCCTAATGCATTATATTTCAACAAACAAATTGCTAGGAAAACAATAACAAAGAGTCGACTGACTACTAGTGATAACAATAATATTTCTCATAATCGCATTTCTCATAATCTCATCGCATTACTTTGTCACTTTTACCTGTAGAACTCGCTGGCCAAAATTAATGCAAGCACCTGATACCAATGTAGTGAAATATTGAGATCCACGGCGAACCAGACCATATGTTCTGCCGCTACGTAATGGAATACATCCGCTAGGTCTACTGTATTGTAAATCACGTCTAAGAAATACTAACTATAGCAGACAGTGCAAGGGTGAAAGTTATTATGGAGAGAATATGCAAAAAATTTGACAAACTGAGCGTGAAAACGGTCAACCAATTATTGCAAAATCCATTCAGAAATTGCCTTTGGCGCTAAGATGTCACTCTTCCATTCCTCCAGCTAACTGTATGCACAAGATTTTACTCCTACTAAAAAACTCTTATTTTTGATCAATACCTTGTAATGCATCAATCAATAAATTTGGGGCCAATTAAAAAAAATTTCTGAACTCGCAAAACTCGAGCTGAAAGTGCGAATCACTTCTGCTCGATTTCCGCCACGGCGCAATCAATTGGCTAAAATCTCTTTCTTAGAAGCAACTTGTTGGGATTTGCAAAACAGATAATAGCCGCTGGGGGCCTCACCTGGGGTATACATTAGTCGGACTCGGAATTCAAACTTCAATTCATTCAAGATTTCCAATGCTCCTAATCAGTAACAAGTTCCACTGTAGAATGCTTCTTCTTACCCAAATTTCTTTAGGAGGTCGCTACCAATTTCACTTTCCGATTGCCATGGATTTTTTATTTTCAAGATTTTTTTGTGGTTTCTGGTGCAACTATATCTTTTAAGCGTCCATTGCGTTTAACATCATTTCCGTTCCTCCTACATCGCTTAAGATCAGAAAAAGCGGAAACGAATTATTGTCATAACACTGAGCCTGAACTGAAAGTAACGCTCAATCAAGATACGAAATTCCGATTTTTCTATTAGTTTGGAAATATCTTAAAAACGTAGCGCCACTAAAATATCTTTAGTAAAAAATCTTTGGTAAAGTATCGTCGAAAAGTGAGCTTGTTCGTGGATAGCTTTAAAAAGAAAGAAAAGGCACTTTTTTGAGACGAGATTCATAAGCTGCCAGATAAACGCACAATGTAGCGTCAAATGGGAGCTAATATTTCGCATGAAAAGTCCCTATATCCATCACCGAAGGATGAGAAGTATATTCATTTTGCCAAAACGTTTGCAACACCCGGACGGAAGCGTCAGAGATCCTACAAATTGTATATATTCGTAATTGGCATCAAATTCTGAATTGATTTAAGCATGTCGTCCTGTCCATCTGTCTCTCTGTATAATATCTGTTGTAAACTTTTTCGCGACCGCAAAATGAAATCTTTGACTTAAAATTTGGCAGAAACATTGGAATTTCTTGGTAGCATACCGGTATTGCTAATGAACCAAGTCGATCGAAGGATACGCTCGTAGTACCTCGTAAACAGAAGACAACTTTGTTTATCAAAAGGAGTAAAAAAGTGATTTTTTCTCATCAAATACATAACTACATAAGATACAACATATAAACCTACAAAAATTCAAAGGTATATTTTATGAACAATGGTATGTATCTGTACAAAAATCGGAATAATTGACCACGAGAGTCATAATTTAATTTTTTTTTTTTTAAACTTTTATAATGCACAGAAGCAAGCTTCAAATACCCCAAAAAGTTTATAAATTCTTGGCCAGTTTCAAAATTCGCAATGCATCTAAGCATGTCCGTCTACTCCTGTACCCATCTGTCCGTCTGCACAACTGTATAGTATAGTAGTGTCGTTGAACATTTTTCAAAAGCTTTTAAAGATGATCCATATCGGTCAAAGGGCACGCCTACGGCTCATAAAGTACAACATATACATAAAATTTCACTTTTATTGTGGAAGAAGAAAAAATCAATCGCGCCCACTTAATGTTTTAAAGTATGAAAATTTAGTCCTTTTCCTCTTTTTTTAGTGATAACAGTGATAACAGTGATGGGTATAAAAGATTTGGTCACGAGCGAATGTAATTTTCTTACTTCTTGTAAATAGACGCGTTTTAGGCGTATGCTAGAAAAAATTTTGCAAAAATTTATAAGCTATAGATCAATTCATAAAGAAAAGACTTACGATATTGGAAAGATTATGGCTCTGCTAAGAAACATTAGTAATAACTGAGAGAAATTCGTCAAAAATAGAAAGTCGTTTGTTGATTACATGAAGCATTAGCTAAGAGCGAAAAACTAACAATTTTGTTCATTTTCTCAACTTGGACTTACTTGAATCATTTCGTGAACAGCAAACATATCTTCTTTTTCGCCTCGTCTAAACTTAAATCTGCCTTGGCTTGTCATTTTAATATTCATACAAACTCTTATATATTTTTACGTAGAAAGCATATATAAATATAGCTGAGAGAGAGAGAGAGAGACGCACTACTGAACAAATGCAACAAATTTCTTGATCTTTGTAATTATCACTGTTCACATAACCGATAAATGTAATTAATTCGACGTAAACTCTTGTAAAATTGTGATTCGTTATCTATATGCCAGTGTTGACAACTAACGAACTTCCATATGTTATCAGTTGCGTAAATTCATATCGATCATTTACAGCTATTAATATAAACGTTATTAAAAGCTTTCCGTTAACTATTAAAATAAGTAAGCAAATTATATTTGGTCGAGACCGAATCTTTTCTACCCATCACCGTTATCCTAAAAGGAACAAAAAAAAGCAAAAGAACTAAATTTTCATGCTCTATAATATGGAGTGGGCACGGCCCACTTTTCAAAATGGATTTCTTTGTCGCATAGGCTTGTAGGCGTTGTAGGCGTGCCCTTTGAAAAATTTAGATCAATTTCAAATTCTTTTGCAAATTTGTAGGCGATATCTTCATTTTCATTAATGGGAGAATGTTTACTACAGATACTGCACAGTTGGGCAGATCGATTGATGGACAGACGAATTTGATTATGTTCATTACGAATTTGAAATTGTCCAAAAATTTATGTATTTTATTGGACTTTTGAAGCTCGTTTCTGCGCTTTATAATGATATTGAAAAAAAACAATTAAATTTTGATAGTCTATTATATTGGGTAGGCGTGACCAAGTTTTTCCATTTTTCTACACAGCATCGCCCATGGAATATGCGTTGAAATCTTGGTATTGGCATAGTTTATGAGTAATGAGCAAAAACCTAATTTTTTATTCCTTTTGAAAAACAGAGGTGTTCTCAGTTTGCGTGGTACTGTACGCGTGTCCTTCGAGCGATTTGGCCCATTTTCAATACCAACCTGCGTGCAAGAACTTCCAAATACTTCTGCCAAATTTGAAATCGAAAAGTTTATTTTTGCGGCCCTGAGAATGTTTATAACAGACATTAAACAGATGGACAGCCGGGCAGAAAGTCGTGCTTAAATCGATTTACAATTTGATGGTGATCAAGAATATATATATACTTTGTGGGGTCTCTGATGCTGCCTTCTGGGCGTTGCAAATGAATATACCCCTCATCCTTCGGTGATGGGTATACAAATGCTGAGAACAATTAAAGGCGAATTACCAAAACCTATAAACCTGTTTCTTAAATAAGTCCAAGGGGACATGCAAAGAAGGGAATGTAGCATGTAAACACATCGACCCGTATAAAAAGTCGTTCGGAAAAAACAAACGAGCACCAATCATCTATAATGCAAATATTAAACAAATAAGAACTTTATAATCGGACAAGGTCAACCTACAGACACCCTACATGCCTAGTACACTTATTCACTCGTTTCGAAATATTGAAACTTAGTCCTTTTTACCATACAAAGATTGTGTTTCGTAGGAATGGTTATATGAGAGCGGGTTCAAAACATTGTTCCAGCCGAGCCAAATTGTTCAATTTATGCCAAATGCCGAAATGCTATTAAGCAGCGAGTCTTCTCGAAACATTTTGAAAATTACAAAGATGGACCGATCTGAACCTTCTTAAATAACGTTCGGTCTTGGTCAGTGTGCCAGTTGGTTGAACACAAAGATACACGAACAGACATCTTACAGACATACATAGATACTTGCTGAAAAGGCTTAACCCTAAAGTGCGGTTAGCACGGAGTGAAAAAGCGTCATTCATGTTCTCCAGGAAGCAAGGCTGGAACAAGAACATGTATATGGCATGTTCTTGCCTCTGACTATGGCGAGCCCTATCTAACACCTCAAATAATTAATGTTCCCGCTATTCTGGGAGCCTTTACGAAACTCCCGCAATGGGTAATATTATACGGGCAGAAAGACAGACGGATAGACAAGCTTAGATCGGTTCAGAAAATGATTCGGCATGATAAATGGTGGTTATATCTTAAGCCCATTTGAATATTACATACATCCGCATAAACTTAATATACCCTTAGACCACAAGTGGTGTATCGTATAAAAACAGAAATTTGGATTAAAGAAAACTTGGTTTAAGCTATAAAGGGTAAAAAGTGAGTAGCTTTACTTGGGTTATACTCAATATGCTTCTCTGTTAAAAGGGTAAAGTAAGAAAATCTAATAGTCAGGCAATGACGACTGTTAAATACCCTTAATACATTTTTTCAACTAAAAGAAATAACGAAAATCGTATCAAATTGGCTTACTTGTTGTGAGAAGCCTTTTCAGAGAATGGATCTACGTAGTCCGAGCTTAACGCAGTAAAAACCTTTGCTTTTTTTAAGAACCAAATTTACTGAAAATATGTCAAACACTGCGACCTGTAAGTTAAACAGAGTGGTACACAGAGATATACCAGACGGAATGCGTCGAGTGTGAATTCTTTGCATGTACTTTTACCGGCCAAAAGATTAGGCTTTGTTAAAATTATTATTATTATAATTTAGCCTGCGGAATTAATTTTCTACTTACAAAATTTAATTTTCCTAACTAGAAAAAATAAGCAGATTATAGTACCGGCCACGATTGCATTAATTTTAAAAGAATTCTATGGGAAATTTTAGGAAAGAATCTTACCATTACATTGATATTCAACTATTATTTTCTTGACATTTAAATTTAAATATACGAATACTTAATTTGTTGTTGTGTTTTCTCTTTTCAGTAACAGTTATTCGAAAGAATAAATTTTAGAAACTTTAATTCCGTAACGTTTGATTTTAATGTTATAAATCTCATTTAATTTTAATCACAATTCGCAATAAATACTAGAGATGTCCATTTAATGAATTTTTTGTAAATAAAATAAAACTATTGGCAACTCTTACGTATTACATCTCTGTGCACGATGCTTTAACAAATTCTGCAAACCGGCTATTTTCTTCATTTCTAACGGGTTCGTAGAATTTCTCTGCAATGTGTAATATTGAATTATCCTTAACACAGTTTATTTTTAGATTCCATTGCTAAATACCTTAGAAGACGGTTTAAAAATCCACTTTATTATATTTCTTTGTTTTACTTTTATTTTAAAGAAAAGTGCCAGCATCCATCCATTCTTACAATTTGTCTAGTTTACTATTAAACGAACCGTCCTTATCAAGTACAACACATAAACAAACAATCTAATATTAACAAAAATGGCATTTAAGGTATGTATGTGTGTACGAAATAATTACTTTTTGAAGCATTAATGCATTGAAAGCAATTTATTTGCAGCCTATAGATAGCAAACGCGATGAATATCGTCGGTATTTGGAGCGTGGCGGCGTTATTGAATCTCTAACTAAAGTATTTGTTAATTTACTCAAAGAACGTCCAGATAATCCCACCGAGTACTTGGCTCAAAATTTGGGTGTTGTTCGGCTACAAGCCGACAATGTCGCTTATCTGCAAAATGAACTGGAGCAAGCACAAAATGAAATACAGCGTCTTACTGATATTATACGAAGTATCGATCCAGAACTTTTAAATGAAAATACAAATAATGCGTCTTTTGAAGTTGAAGTCGCTTTAAACGGTAACAATGAACATTTAGATGAGGAACAAGATTACGAAGGTGCATCGGGTCCGTTACCAACAGATCGTGATGACATGGAAATGAAAGAAGTCCAAGAATCCTTCACTAATGTTCACATAAATGAGTCACCATCGGCAGATGTTACGGCTGTATCAAGTACCAATACTGTCTAATGAAAAGCGTACATACAATCGCAATAAGCTATTTTAATCACACATTTCACATACGATTTTTCTGCTATGTATGTTTCTGTTTCAAAATAAATTAAAGAAAAACTCCCCATGAAGTAAATAAGTTTTTTTCCTTTTTTTTTGTATTCGCCACTAATGATTAAGAAGCATGTAAGGTGATTAGCAAAAATTCCTAAGCGTGTATAGGAATTTTTGTTTTTCCGAAGAAGTACTTTTTATCAAATTTATTTTTTTCACTTTAGACTTTTTGCAAATCACTTCAATTTTGCCAAATGGTAAATTTAACTTGATACTCCTAATCAACGAGTTCAAACAAGAGTCAAAACGTGGGTGAAACCTATTATGAATAATGGGCAAAAGTTTTTTCAAAATTTGGAAACAAGGATTTCTCGTGAAAAAATTGAATTCGTCTTTTAACTAACTGGACTTGGAATTGTCATCGCCTATATTTGTATTTGATCACATTAAAATTCTGAATAGATTTTATAATGTCTGTCTGACCTTATAATTTTAGAACTTTCCTTTCTTTTTTGCTTGTACCGAGTGACGTAAGATCCAAGATTTTTTGCTCTAACCCGCAGATTAAGCTGAAATTATGTGCTTTGCATAGGTCTCAAAGAGAATACGCCCTACAGAATTTTCTTATAAGGGACAAGACCTCTGATCTCGTACTTTTCCCCATTCCTAGATTTAGCATGCTCCGCATTAGTTTCAGCTCTTTACCTTTTCTTATTCGTGTTCTGCCTTGCAATGTATTCTTATTGCATCTATTCCTCTTGCAGTAATAAACATATAATATAAAAGAGACGCAGTAAATTTGGTCAACTCAACCTTAGGCAATTAACAGTTATAAAAACTATTTTTGTATTCTTCTCAAGAAATTTAAGTTCTCAGAAATATTCATTTCATAAAATTTCTAAGATAGCTTTGACATTATGGGCGCTAGTTCAATCACATCTTTTACTTACTTTCTCATGGGCTTAGGAAGACTTTTCCTCTTAACAACTTAAACAAACGCCTTTTTATTTCCAGCGTTTTTAATAATGATCCATTTTTCAAGGAACCTTTAATCAGTCTAATAAATGCTTAGCAATACTTTTCCGCTTTTTTTTTTTTTGCATTATTTATAGAATTATTTTTTTACGTACCCTTACGCCACCAAATACATTTCATTTCATCTAAAAGAGATGGTATGTATTTCTTGTTTTCTGTATATATATTTTTTTTCTTTTAATTTAATACAAGTCTTAAAAGAAGAGTTGTTCCATTTTAATACATTTTATGTATGTATCAGCTTTTTTTTTTCCTTTTATTGTTACTAATAATACAAAGAATATTTCTTCTTCTGGTTTATATTAATAGAGATTTTGAATAGTTTTCATAATATATTTTTTAATTTTCATTGTGGTTTTGTTGAATTCCACTTTTCTTTTTTGTTTTCTCATTTCATGATCTGATTTGTTTGTTTGTATTTAATTTAAATGTATATAAAACACATCTTAATGATAAGTTTTTAGTTTACATTATAGAAAAAGTTTTTGCGAAAATTTGTTGTTTTTAGAAGTGTGTGTGTGTGGTTTATGCAATCGAGCAAGCACAAAAAAAAAACAAAAAAAAAAAAAAAAGAGACAAAGAAATGGAGTTTTCAAATAAGGGATGGGTGGAACGGACGGGTAGAGGTTTATACAGTAAACCTAAAGAAATAACAAAATGTGTAGACTTCACGCGATACAATATCAGGACATTT
>KK502637.1:207797-223701 GCA_000688735.1 Glossina austeni
CGGCGTATTTGCTCCATAGATGTCAGATCTGGACTTAGGCCGCCGTGACAGCAAAAGATCTTCTCATCGACAATTGCGGCCACTGGCAAACAATTGAAACAATCTGTAAATGTTTTCCATAATTTAATGGTGTAACGACGTTTGCATTCATCATAGAAGCCATAGATGCGATTGATGCTAGCGCATTCATGATTGCCACGCAATAAGAAAAAATTCTCCGAATACTTGATCTTATAGGCCAAGAGCAGACATATCGTTTCTAGCGACTGCTTGCCGCGATCCACGTAATCACCCAAAAACAAATAATTCGATTCCGGTGGAAAACCACCATACTCGAATAAACGCAGCAGATCATAGTACTGACCATGAATGTCACCACAGATTTTTAATGGCGCTTCCAATTCTAATAGTATCGGCTGAGATAAGAAAATCTCGCGAGACTTCAAGCACAGGCCACGTATTTCACTTTCTGATAATTGCACATTTTTACCTGGCCTGGCTCCACGAACTTCCAACAACCGCGATATGATGCTGTCAATATTTATTATGTCAGCCATATTTTTTCTTTTGTTCTGTTTGCGTTATATATCGAGCGTTGGTTGGTCGATTCGTCGTTCGATTAGTCGATTAAATAGTGGGGTTTGTCGATTCAACTTCCAATTTATTTACGTCACTCGACCGCGATTCACTTTCGATAAATATGGGCTTTTTCGATTTTCAGTTTTTATATTTTCCGAAAATTCTATTTATTCGTCTAGTTTTTCGTAATTTCGTTTTTTTAATATTTTCGGAGACTTTTCACGACAAGGCGAATACGAAGCATAAACAAGTTTGTGTTTCGACGAATGAACGAGCATATGTAAAGTGTTACCAACTCTTAATAAATAGATTTTCTTAGGCATTGGATTTACGGTAATCGTATCCTCAAATTCAATGCTGATTTTGCGTTTTCGATTTAGCTGTATTTTTGCGTTTTTGCAGAAAAAAAGAATGTTGACAACATTCTAACCTAATTAATAAGAATTTACGACTAATTCAAATGAATTGATTAGAATTGGGTTAGGTCTTGATTTATTAAATTCTTTAAAATGTCCGCAATAATAAAGCTGGGGAAAACTACAATTAAAAGAAATGATGACAATGTTTATATTATAGCGGAAATAGGACAAAATCATCAAGGAAATTTGGAAACCGCCAAGCAAATGGTAATGGAAGCAAAGGTAAATAAAGAAAATAAATAAGGCATGCTTGCTTGCGAATTTTCTGGAAATGCGACGGGAACAGTGAAATAAAATTTTTAATGAATTCGCTAATGAATTTGCAAAAAAAAAAAAAAAATAGTTATGGCGCTTTTTTGTCAATTTCCTTATCTAAATAAGCCACAAATTTTATTGGCTTAGCCCATCCCAACTCAACATTCCAAGAAAAATTTTAAATGTACAAAAAGTAAGTACCGTATTTGTTGGACTATAAACCGCATCTTTTACATAGAAAATTGGATTTGGAAATTTTGGGTGTGTGCGAAAATAACACTAAAATATTTTGCAATAAGTCATCTCTAAATTTCGGGTACGTTTTATAGTGCAGATGAAAACAATACGAACGGTGATATTAACGACACGAGTGATAGTATAGAGATAGTATAGAGAGTAAAGATGAACTTCATATTACTAGTAGTTTTGATCCGAAAGTAACACTGAAATATACTTTTCTAAAAATCATCTAACAAATTTGAAGTGCGTTTTATGGTCCGAAAAATACGGTAATAAACGTAAAAAAAATGTGCAAGATCTGTGATCAAACAATACGGTAATTTTGATTATAAAAAGAAAATCTTTACTTATAAAATAGATAAAAGTAGGAAAATATGCTGGTTTTTTTCTTCTAACGTTGATTGGAGCGTCTTGCTTTGTAATTATTATTTTTAATTAAAAAATAAAAAAAAAAGGTTTAAAGAGAGTTTGTTGTGAATAAATCACACAAAACTTGGTGACCGATCATCAAGTAAGAATATACACAACAAAATCCTCACTTTGCATCTTTATACTATTTTTGACTTATTTGCCAACAACTGATGATACGTAGTCGGGCAGATTGGGGCACCAGAAACCAAAAATAAGCCTTGGGTTGCTTGAGAGTGATTTCTTCCTATTAAACTACGATGAGCTCAAGTTACAGTGATTCCTGATGTTAATAACATAATGGTATTTAATAAAGGAATTTAAAAAGGATTAAAAGGTATAATTCCTAAGGGAAGTCACAATGCTCCAATTTCAATTGAAGGGGATAAACTACTGTGAAAAAATGCTCAAAAAAATGATACAAAAAATAGAATTTCTGATCTTCTTCTAGTTCAACTTGATGTAAGGATCTTCTTCTTGTTCAACTTGGTGTAAAATTCTTCTTCTAGTTCAACTTGGTGTAAGGATGTTCTTCTTGTTCAGCTTGGTGTGAAGTTCTTCTTCTAGTTCAACTTTGTGTAAAGTTTTTCTTTTTGTTCAACTTTTTGTAAGGATCTATATAGATAGTATTTATTTATGAACCTCCTCATCAATAAATCGAAATATATAGAAATAACCAAACAATATCAACGAAATGTCAACATCAAGATGCTGTTTCAAAATCAAAATGATGATTTTTCGAGAAATGATTATTTATCTGGGGAAATAAACAAATTAATAGAAAAGGTGTACTAATTAATACATGAATTCCGTGGAATCCAGCAGCTATAAAAAGGTAGATCCATATAAAGAATCTGCAATTGTAAAAGGAGCTTCAATATATTCATATGCTTGTAATATAGTAAAGTAGATATCTAATAATGCAGTGAAAAATATTTTATGATACTTCTAATGAATTATAGACAGAATCGAAAATTCTTCGGCAGTCTTTATAAGAATGAGATTAATTTCCAGATGAGGTGAAAAGCCCAACCAGTTTAGTAAAATTTTATTTCTTATATTAACCTTACAGAGAATTGGATGTGATTGCGTTAAATTTCAAAAATCGTGCCTTGAGGCAAAATTTACTGCCGCCGCGTTGCAACGGCAATATGAAGGCGCTCACTCCTGGGGAAATACTTATGGAGAACATAAAATGCATTTAGAATTCTCAATAGCACAATACCAAATACTGAAAGAACTTTGTGAGAAGATTGGTTTAGATTTTACAGCATCGGCAATGGATGAGGTGACAAAAGGGCCTTTTAACACAAGTTTATTAATATTTAGTAATTTGTTTTACAGATCTCATTACGTCAGCTAGATGCCTTGGATGTTCCGTTCATAAAAATTGGTTCTGGAGACGCGAACAATTTTCCATTATTAAAAAAAGCGGCTCAATTAAAACGCCCATTGGTTATCTCTACCGGTATGCAAAATATGAAAACTATTAACCGTATAGTAGGAATAATGAAAGAAAATAACAAATTCGACTATGCGTTAATGCATTGTATTTCTGCATATCCGACGAAGCCACAAGATTGCCGATTGCGGGTGATAACCTTACTTAGACAAACATTTCCTGATGTATTGATTGGTTATTCGGGACATGAGTTAGGACTCGAAATATCGAAAGCTGCTGTAAGCCTGGGGGCCAGAATTTTAGAGAGACATTTCACCTTAGATAAAAAGCAAAAGGGTTCAGATCATCAATGCTCACTGGAACCCCAGGAGATGGAACAACTCGTCTATTATATAAGGAGCCGAAAAAGTTCTCTATTGATTTTAAGCGATCTACGCGACAATGAAGAGCTCATGGCTGCCTTAAATCCGATCGAGGAGAGACGCCTATTTCCCTGCGAATTAAAATGTCATTCAAAATTAGGCAAATCTTTGGTAGCAGCACGGTGTATACCGGCTGGAAAGATACTTGATGAAATTGACGTTTTAATAAAAGTTAGTGAGCCCAGCGGAATTTCCGCCGATGAATATTACAATGTTATCGGTGCGCAAATGAACGAGAACATACACCAAGATTCTCCTTTATTATGGAGGCATATAAAAAAGTAAATCAAAAAATTCGGATAATTCTATTTAATAAATACTCATCTATTAATTAAGGAACAAGACATTTGCTTTATGCTTTTTCTTTATTCTCCTTGTTCATCATCTTCCATTACGTTATCGTTCTCAACAGATTCCATATCTTCGACACCTTCTTCATCTTTTTTATCGGTAGGTTTTTCGTAAACTGGTTCCAACGGTGAGACAACAACGCCATTCCATACTGACATCTGACGTACAATATCTATACTACCCTCCATACCGAGGATATGTTTATAGCCACCGTGAGCCAAAACGCGTAACAAAGTTTGAGCAGTCGAACAGCATGCATCTTGTTGCTCTAATGTCATGGCAGTGTGTACTCGATTATGACCAGGTTCACAAGGATCCGTAATACCAGCTGAACCAGGTAAAAATAAGCCGGCCGATAAAAGTTGAAATACCCTACGGAAAGCGAGATTAATTGGGAGAGCTTGCCTAGATGGATTATTCATAATAGTTAAATGGGCCATCAAGTCGAGCATCCACGGTGATAAGGGAGCGAAGGCTTCGAACCGTTTCGTAAGATCTTTCAAAATTCTTATAAGCACCTTAATCGAAGAATGATGAGCATTTTCTTCAAACCAACGAGTATGACGGATTGCTGCCAAGTGAGCTTGCATTATTTTAGAATCGAGATGTATATCAGCTTCTAACTTTCTCATATTTTGGGGCAACGTTGTTATGAGTATACGTACTTTGGCCTGAGAATTTGATATTTCGAAACCACGATCGCTGGTCACGGTGGTGATTTGATCGGCTTTCGTAAGCACTTCAGTTTTCATAGCATTTTTAAGATCAGCTTCAACCTTTTTAGCTAAAGCATCACAAGCCTCCTTCGTCGGCAGAGTTTTCAATATAACTACAACATCAGCCACATTATGCCCAGTAAGCATTGTCCCCTTTTTGAATGAGCCAACTTGCCGAACCTCTTCCAATTGCTAGGGGACAAAAATTGTTATAACCAAGTTTTCCTTCGCTTTGTAAAAAAAAAACTTACGCATGTATTAAAATCGCCGGGGGCTACAACAAGATTATCCAATACCGATTGTACTTTGCTCACCAAGTTCCCGACGGAGGTTTGTTCAGGCGGAGTCGGACTCAAGTCTTGGTTTCTTTTAAGCAATGCCGCAGTTAAGGCAGCGTCATCTACGGCTGGTGACACTTTTGGAAAAAGAACTTCCGCAAGGGTTAAGTCGAAAGGATGCCGCGGTACAAAAGTTTTCTTGAATGGCGGCCTAATAGGACCTCGCATAGGACGCCCGCCGCGTATTCCGCCTCGTACCATTCTAATTTTATTATACTTTTATAACTTTCACGCTAAAAATTGCTTTTGAGCAGACGAACCGCTTGCTTTGCTTAGTAAATAATCGATTTTTGCGTTAGTTATTGCCAGAGTAAATATTTTACTGTACTGAAGTTTACGTGTTTCGTTGCTTTTCTGTTTTTTAAGTAGAGAATTTTTATCTAGGGTTACCGATTGCATAACCTTATCCCGCAAAGAAGCGGAAAACATTTATCATTCTTTCTTCAGGCGAAAGAAAATTACTGTTAAAGACCTTCATTTCCGTTTCAACAGATTAACAAAGCTTGGAAAGAAAATTATTCTTAATGTTATTAAGTTGAAATAATTTGATGTATTAATAAGTGAAAGTGTTTTACATAATAATAATTAAAATATGTTGATGCTGCTACATATTGGCGATTTTTTTAAAAACCTTTTGGTTCGTAGTTTTTTGAGAAGAAATAAATATCGATTTTTTTTGTTCATTTTGTTCATTTCTATATTTCGATTTCCTGTATTTTATAAAATACATACACAATATAGGCACAATGCTCTCAATGGAACCGCCACCACATCAGGGCATTTATGCACCATTGAGTCAGATAATGACCGATTCCGAATCCGAGGAAGAAATTCATAATTTAATAAAACACCAAAAATTCCACCATTATTATCATTACTATCGCCACCAACAGCAACAACAAGAGCAACAGCAACAACAGCAGCAGCAGCAACAAGAACAGCAGCAACAATACCAGCAGCAAGTCAATAATAGCGAACAAAATCAATGGTTACAAGGCTCAAATACACATGGAAGAAACCGGCCTAATCCACCTAATACTCTAAATTTGCAAATCAGCAAAGTACAAAACCAGCGAAACCTAGAAGTCGAGCATAATAGTAATTTGGAAAAATTGCACCAAATTGAAGCTATCTTAGGTTGGAAATATTACATTTGTCCAAATATTGTTGCTTTAATTTTTTAAATTTTTTTATCAGTTAACGGTTCCAATAAGCAGGACACCGTTCATTACAACACCATGCAAAATACATATCTACGTTCGGTTATGATGTCTGATATGGGTGCAAATGCCGAGAGTGTTGGTACTTGTGATGCTGGTAGTACATTCTCCAGCTTTAACAGCGAATATGATGAACGTAATCACACCGATGCGGACAATGTTGCCATTTTAGGGGGTGGGAGTGAATTAACAAAAGAAAACGTACATGAACCTATGTCGGCTGCCAGGCGTTCCTGTTTTGTAGCTTCACTAATGTTATGTTTCTTTACCGTTATTATTTTTGTCTGGGTTATACCGTGCAATGAAGATGGAACATGTCCGGCTCCCATTGATCGTTTAAAAGCACACAATTGGCTAAATAATTATACAAAAATCGAGCTGAAAGGTGGTATTCACATAGTCAACGGACTTCGCAGCTGGGAAACTAATTTGATATTTTTGTATCGTGGTGACGCCTTCTTTCCCGAATTTCGACCTGACAATGCTAAACGCAATGGTGTAATTTCTTTAATTAGCAGTACGGGTGCGGTGGCTTGGTTTGATGAGATGACTGATGAGCCCGTAGCCATGGATTGTACGCTAATTGATGTGGATCGTAACGGCCGGCCAGATTGCTTAATTATTGATGAGTATGGAGAGCTGGGCACAATTAATCCTATATCTGGGCAGTGGCATTGGCGTTTTAAAGAGCGTTCTGCTTGCAAAGTGGACTCTTCAGATTTTCCTGTTATATTACCAGACTTGGATAACGACGGAGTCATGGAAATACTGGTAGTAACCAGTGTGTCACTGGAGCAACGTACTAAGCATTACATGCGTCAAGGTGATATCCCCAGTCATACTACGCATGAGTTGGAACAACGAAATTGTCTGCGCATACTTTCGGGCCGCAATGGCCGGCCAATTGGCGAAGGTTTTAAGATACACGAATGCGATACCATACGAAGATTACAATTGGAAAGTCCAAAAGCTGTGACATTCACTTGTATACGCAATAATACGGAAGCGCAACGCCTAAAAACTTTAACAGAATTATTCGCTTTAATTACAAATAAATCGTTGATGGGTCAAAAATTAAAATCCGCTGCAAAAATATCTCAACATCGACATTACGGTCAGCGTAAAGGTGTTGAGTCTCAGCGCGATGTTTATTCACTTAGTGGGCGTGAATTAGTAGTGGAGAATAGTGGAACGTGTCCTGACGACTGCAATGTTACGGTTATCCTTAGTGAAAATCGCAATGGGAAAGTAAAAATTTTACATAGTTTTACTAATAGTGCCATGTACGGTATGGCACCAGTTCAGTGGCATTTCAAAAATATAAAACCAAATATGTCTGGATTCGTTATGAAATTCTGGAAATGGACCAGTGATAGCCGGCAGTCGCATAATATGCAATCAACCTTAATGGAAGGTAAAAAGATTCGTGGCAACGATTCATTTCAAAAAAGCAGCTACGCGAAAGCAAAGAGCAGTCCAAATTGGACGAAAAATAATACCAAACCACACAAACATAATCGTATTGAGGGCAATAATTCTTATGGAGGATTCAAAAGTCAACAGAACAAACGTAAACGTCGTCATGCTAATACATTTGATTCCTCAATAAATGAATTTGATATGTTTGATCACGTTGTCCATAAGTGCAACTCTTACGATATTCGCTTGAATCCGGTACGCTTGAAGCGCAGTCATACATCGAATAATGTAACAAATAAAAAATCTTTGCTTATGGATAATTATCAAATGCAAATCATAACCGAATCAGTTATTCTAATGCTGTTCATTGGGACGGAAACACGTACCGAAAACACCTCGCAAAGTAATATCGTACAATTTTGTCGCAACGATCGCGCTGAAGTCGTCTGTCAACCTGATTTGAACAATCAAGAGAATTCAATGCTTATTGCTGACTTGGATCAAGATGGCTCAGAGGAGCTGGTATCATACACGTCAACATTTGTGCAGTCTTCGGATCCGCAAGATTGGCGCCTGCTAAGTTATGTACGTTTGTTGCGTTTGCAATCAGAGTTGCCGTTATTCTACGCGGACGAAATCAAAAGTAATCAAAAGTAATACAAATTACATACAAATAGATCCGTTATCTGATCAATTGGATACTTTACGGACTTACGTACATTTACAATATATACAAAAGCATACATAAACCATACTCACCCATTAATATTATAACGTAGCTAAAAAAGTTAGAACAAATTGTTTCATTGTAATTTATACATGCATATTAACATTAATAAAAAAAAAAAAATAAATAAATAAAAAATAAAAACATTAAACACTTCAATTCAATTGTCATGCATTGCGATTATCGTCACGCCGACTAAAGTTCGTGTCTCTTAGATAATGAATAGTTTGGTCATTGATCAATGACATTACTGTTGATTTTAAATTTATAATGGAAGCGAGCTTGTACTTTAGAGTCACTGATCTAACCAGATCGATGAGCTCAGCTAAATGCTCTTCCATATTACGAGTGATTTTGTTTGCTTGTTGACTATAAACCTGAAAGCTGTGAATAAAGCAAATAACAAAACACGTAAGATCGTTATAGTGAGGCAAGGCCACCATTAAATACCCTACACCACAATGTCTTAACACAATTCTTGTTTTTATCGTAGAATACAAAAATTATATCTTGTTTCTATGTAAAGGCATATTTCTCATGCTGCGTTTTTATGGGCAAGGGGGCTCAAAAAGCAATTTAATTTAGTACAAATTTAATTCTTACATAGAGCAGGATTCAAAAATAAACGTAGATGGTCCAAACTTTGTAGAGTTCATCTTTGTATGAAATTACTATAATATTATTGGTCAATTTTCATCACTCCGTATTAAAACTTAAGACTTTTCTGCTCTGCAAAGGGTCAATTCTCGTTAAAATCTAAAAAAATAGGCTGAGATGGTCCAAATTTGACCCAGTTAATTTTTTTTATGTTAAATTACTAGTATCATATAATTTTCTTAATAAAGAATTGAAAATTATTAAGGGATACCTTTTTGTCTTATGTCGTTATATGGGATGGAATTCAAAAATTGCCCCAGCAGCAATACTAATTTAGAATGGCAAAATACTACTAATACTTAGTCACTTTTGCCAATAGATTTTGAAAATTTCAGTTTTTTTCCATATAACGACTTTTCGAAATAGGGCGTTATGCGGAGAGTGGTCGAAAGAGCGTACCGATGCGAACAATTTTCAATAACGTTCATCCTTGGCTCAAAATACGCCAGTACAACAATTTTCATCAAAATATCTCAAAAATTGCGAGCTCAAGTTTGAACAAAAATTTACATCGACAGACATCAGACGAACAGACAGGCTTAGAGCAATTATGATTATGATTCTATATCGATCGGTATAAAAAGAAGTGGATTTATGTTAAGCCCATTTGCGTACCACAAGTGTGTAAGATAAGAGTGTACCACAAGTGGTGTAAGATATAGTTATTCTATAATCCTTAGTGAGAACTGTCCGAATTAATTTACCCTTTAATCACATTTTCGATAATGTCATCGCTTATTTCAACATGTTGCAAAAATTCACTGAGATAAGAACGTTTCATTTTTATGACAAACTGATTAAGAAGCCCTTCGGACCAGTTAATTTCATAGCCAAATGCTCGACTTATTATCAAAGACTGAGGTACACTGAAAGCATATTTCAAAAATAATAATAATTTAAAAGGTACAAGAAATTGAAAACGAACCTTAGCTCGTAGCAGATTAAGTCTTTAAAATGTTCGCGAGATTTTAATCTGATGACACAGAGGCAAGTAATACGATTGCCCATGGATGATTGTTGTTCCAAAGCCTTGTTGACTAAGTCGATTTGCATGGCCGTCAATTCGGCTTGGGAAGAGCTTTTTTGAGCCAATAACAACTTATTATCGAGCAAGTAATTCTCTGTGGCATGTATATAGTATTCAAGCGATTGATTTAACTGCGTCAAGACATCTGAAGAAGCGTATAGTTTAGTTATTTCTAAACTATTAACTTCGGGTACATGTGCTGTTGTGTAAATTTGAGTTAATAGGGTCTGAGCATCTTGTTCCCAAAATTTGGCTAAATCTTTATACATCATGAAGTGCAAAGCCGATAATTTAAATAATTCTTTGCATTGTTGCGGAGAGCAATATTCTCGTAAATATGCCAAAATTGCTTGACGTAATCCGACAGATTTGTGTTCATCGAATTGTCCCAAAAGTGACTCAAATTGTTCGTTTTCAATCAGAGTATCAAAGCAAAAGTACATTTCACGGTAGCGGGCAATACCAGTCAGCATTCTTACAATTAGAGACCAGGATTTAGCCTGGGCGAGTACTGTATTTAGAGTCTTGGCACGATTCAGAACATTTGCTATACCTTCCATAGAGCACTCGTGTACAAAGCATTGATGCGCTTTTATTAAGAGTTCAACATAAATAATATTTTGTTTTTTATGGGAAAGAACTTGAGGTGGCGGCATCTCGTTTGTGATCATTGTAACGCGTTCCGTTGCCATTGCATTATTCGACGGTATGCCATAACGTGTAATCATCTCTGCTAAGTGTTCAAAATAAATATTGCTTTGATAAGGCTTATTATCCTGATATTTGCGGTAAATTTTAAGAGCATCACAATATTCCAATAGACAGACACCTAATTTAGTTCGGTCAGGTGTTAATTCCAAAAATAAATGAAGATCACGGTCAATATTGTAGCCCCAGAGATCGGCATTTCGAAAAGAAGTTTTTGCCTGTTGATCTGGACTAAAGATGTAAAATCGTGGTCGTACTACGGCTGTTGTTATCTCAAATGCCAATAGTTCTGCTATATCCTGCGAGTTCATATCTGTACTTGTGAGTATATCACTTACAACCATTAGGCGATGTATGCAATCCTCGTCGGCCACGCTGCGCAATAAGACTTGAACGTCTTTAGTGCGTAAAATATCTATATATTCCTTATCCAGATACATGGCTGCACGATAAGCGCATATTATGCGTTTTGCCAAATTCTCGCCATGTTGAAGCTTTGAAGCGATGCCCTGCAATATGGCCAAAGTTTCTTGCTTTTCTTTCGAGGGTATTTCTTCAAATTCCAGCGTAGAACAACTGTCCGACATATGGCCGTGTGTTGTGCATAACGTGCGTTTATTGAATTTTGAAAAAGCAGTTTTCTCAATTTCGCCAAAGAGTTGGCGTTCATCTGCCGACATTACGTACACATTCGATAGGCCTTCAGCCAAAGCCATACAGAATACAATGAAACGCAAATCTAAAGGTCTCACTTCAAATAACTCTTGTAAGCGTAGAGCCTCCACTATATCACCCTCGTCTAAAAGCCGATTCAATAAATTTTCTAAACATTTACGCTGTTTCTCGCTTAAAGTTACCTTCTTGTCAATGTTAAGATCTTCAATGCCAGCCAGCTCTTTCAATTCCAAGAATGATTTATAGAGCACACAACGTTCTTGCAACATAATTTGCTCGTAGTATTCTGAATAATATAAAGGCAACATATTTTCTCCGCTTTCATCGTTCAGCGATAAATACGCGGTTATCATATCATATTCAATGTTATCGCGATCAAACGATTCATTGGGAAACAAATGATGACGTTTAATAACATTGAGAGCCTTCTGCAGTAGAAGATACCGTGTCCGTGAAGCTTCTTCCATTGGCAAACGTGACGTTGCAAAAAGGAGAAAATTTACCAGTGTCTCAGGCGGTAAAGAATAAGTAATAATTTCTTCTTCGTAGTGATCAAACTGTAATATGAAATTATCGAAATTGCTTAGGGGAGGAGATGTCTGCAATTGTAGCTCTAGGGAGTTTATCCACTTATTATAGATAATATCGCTAATCGGCTTTTGCAAACGTGAAGCTAAACGTACCGCTACATCATATTCTTTAGCTTCCAGTACTTTTGCCAATACACGTTCGTACTCATTTATGCAATCTCCCTGGAGCAGCTCAATGAAATTCAGATTAAATCGCGTTGTACTTGTTTGTAATATTTCGCAGAAATCTTTTAAAAAACAGAAATCCAATTGGCCCGTAATATCGCTTAAGCCGGACCTACAAACGCAATTTAAGAAATTTTTTTGCTCTTGCGCAGAATCAAAATTGTGTTGCAAATGCAGAAGCAGTAAACGAACCGAACGCACCATCAGCTTCTCGCGCCTTGCCAAAGGACTGAGCGGAGCTTTTACCTCATTGTTACTCAAAGCTAAGCAATACAATCTTAACTCATGGACAGCTGCTTCATCAAATTCATTCTTAATTGCTGTTAATTCCAAGAAACTGAAAAGATGTTTCAACGGATTTTCCGCATAAAAAATGCAAAAACTACGTACTAAAGCCTGAATCTGACGGTGTTGTATGAGGAGTTCAAAAAAATTCCAAGGAAAATATTGAACATTATTAGTTAAAATTTCAATCGTATTAAGCCATCGACTAGTGGTAACAGATAGCCATACCAGCCAACACCAATTAGGATTTGCACACATTTCGGTATCCAAAGAGGCTGCGAGTACAGCCAATATGGGTAGACGGTATTCGATGGCACAATGTAGAAGATTTATCGTCGTACTTCTCGTAAGCTTTTCCCTACGCGAATTTTGCATACATTCCAGGAAACTTTTAGCATCAACGATCCGCTCATCTGTCACAGCACTATTAGTATTCAAAAGAATAAGAGCAAAAATATCCGAAGCATCAGTTGTACATTCGTTTAGTACGCAAGCATTATTAAAAGTCGATGCTTGCATTTGGCTCGTAACTGTTGTCGATTCATTGCACGATGTCATTGATGACGTAATGGTTTCTACAGAGGTCGTCGTATGTTGAGGTTTATCTTTTACTTTTTTTCCTTTTTGCTTTATCTGGCGCCGCGTAACACTTGAACGTCTTTTTACAGAGTCTCGTTCGCCCGAAAACATCTGATTTTGAGAAAGGGCTCGCAACAAATGATTTCCCATTTCTACTAAACCGAAAGACTTGACTAACCGCTTCACATAATCCAATGGAATATCAAAATAATCTAAGAGCACCAATAACTGCCAGTATTGATTGGCGTTCGCGTAACGTTTCAATACTAGCGATACACGAGGAATCTGGTCCATTTGCTCGAATAGTTGACCCATTTCAACAGCCATTATAGCTTTGAAATCATCTAATGGGAAATGTTTTTTGTCTTTCAAAATTTTCATTAAATTATTTTCGGCATCTTGCATAAGTGAAATAGAGTATGTGGACGATTGTTTTTGATTTGCTTTTAAAGAATGCATCAATTTGAACAAACAACGTAACTCCTTTGTGTCGAAACCTAGCATTTCTGCAAAAGCAATGCAATGTATAGTCAAGTCGGTATCCAATGTTGTTTGTAGCGCTAGTTTGTAAACACATTCACATGCCATGAAAAATTGGGACTTTGATATTTGCGCGTAGTTCTTCAAATGATCGATAATTAAACGATAGACAGCGTATGCACTGCGAGACTGCTTAATGTAATGTATATAAGTGAGTTGCATTGTTGGATCGTCCTTCTCGTTGTTATGCTTATTATCCGAGGTATTTATAAAAGTTATTCGCTCCTTATTAACTATATTAAAATCCAAGTCTTTAAAAACTTTTAAGAGATCATAAGGTGTTGGTAAAGTCCTCTCAGCACAATTCTCATCTTCTTGTTGGTAATGCAATTTCAAATAATTAAGAGGTGGCAAGAGATCTTCCTTTAGACTCTGTTGTAATTTCGTAATGCTTGGAGATTCATTAAGCAATTCGAAGACACGGATTAACGGCTGCTGCTGATACAAATCAATATCCAGACTTTTCAAATATTTTGTTGCATACAGTGAAACCTATAAATATTTTAAAAAAAAAAAGATTCAAATAAAAAATAATTAATTAATTAATTATTACATTTTTTTTTTTCAACCATAAAAAAAATTCAACGACTTAAGTCCTAAAGCAGCAACTAGCACTAGCATTGGCTTTTGTGAAAACTCTACTGCATTTGGGATTTGAACTTAAATATAAAATAGGTTTCGACCCCTTTGAGTTTTACTGTTAATGAATATTATAATTACGAACTAATTAATAGTTTAAGATGAAATAGATTATGTGTTAGAAAAGGTTTTGCTCACTTTTATACCCACCACTGTAAGGGGATATACTCATTTTTTTTTTTTTCGATGTATGTAACACCCAAAAGAAAGCTTCAGAGGTCCTATAAAATATACATATTCTTGATCGACCTGAAATTCTGAGTTGATTTAAAAAATGTCTGCCCGTCTGTGTGGTGTGTGTTGTTGGCATTGTCCTGGTCAAAAAGAGATATCGACTTCAAATTTGGTAGAAACATTGCAAGTTCTTGCACGTAAGTCGATATTGAAAATGGGCTAAATTGCTCAGAGCAGAAGCACTCAGTGGAGCGTACACTGAACACAACTACGTTTTCTTTAATAAAAATTAGTTAAAGTTAGAAGGCTAAAATTATCCACATTTACTTTACGAAACACTCTGCTCTTTACGTCCAAAAATGGAAGCAATCGGCCATGCCCGCACAAAGTTACGAGTAATTAAATTTTATTTTTTTCATTTTTTTTTTTTTTTTTTTTTTTTTTGAGTTTTTATACTTATTTATCATAAGGCAAACAAGACAGAATGTTTAAAACTATTTTGTGCGCTCCTCCAATGAAGATATGTTATCTGCCTTAAAATGGGTTAATTTTAAAATGAATTTGGTAGACACCGCATTTAATATTTTCTTAATAATACTAGCGATATGGGCATCAGATAGAAGAACTTGGAGAATAGAATGCGAAAAGCATAGTTGTGGATGGTGGCATTCGCATCCCGTCTTATTTAACTTTCTTAGCCGTTTCACTTGAAAAGGGCATTTATTAAGAAAAACTTGATATAATGTGTGTTAAGCAAAATAGCTTCCATTATTTTCTACATCATTTTGCAATATTTTTGGAACACGGCGGTATCATGTTGAAAGACCCATTTTCAAATTTCTTCAAATTTGCTTACCAGCGCGCCACATAAACCATGCTGATCTGAGCAAGTAATCATGTCTGGTGAGTACGCTGGGTGTGGTAGAACTTCCCATTCGAGCTGCAACTAGGCTAAAAAATTAATTTTTGGATAAGAAAATATCACTGCAGTGACTCTCAATGGCGGACGCTACACACGAATTGTATGATTTCGACTTGAACGATATGTGGCTTTAATAAAATCTTGCTACATGCCACAGATTTCGGGCCACCGTCAATCCATTACGGGAAAAGTTCGACGACTATATAATCTCCGGAATGGTCCATGTAAGCTTGTCATAAATACGATGGAATATAACTCTATTCGGTCGTTAAATATGTGGTTATGTCAGGGCATTGACTCACTCGAATAAACCATGGACTTCTAATCACCTTATTCATCAACATTATTCGTAGTATTGGCGACCTAAGAGGGGATGATTGATGCTCCCAGATTGTATTTCTACAAAAGTGCAGAGGCGGTCATTTACATGGAGTCATGTTTAAATAA
>KK502637.1:224241-262597 GCA_000688735.1 Glossina austeni
TCAAGTTGAATGCCTAATGCATTATATTTCAACAAACAAATTGCTAGGAAAACAATAACAAAAAGTCGACTGACTACTAGTGATAACAAAAATATTACTCATAACTCAATTGACGACCACATTCTATCATATTACAAAACATAAGATGATACGAACTATGCTTCAGAACACTTTTTTCTTTTTTTTGAATTAAAGACATAGATATGGGAAGAACAGTAGTACGGAGCGAAGAATGGAGAATAACTCTTGAAAAATATCCGACTTGAATTTAAATACAAGACTATATAATTATGAGTCTTTTCAACGTGGCTCCATATGTTTTTGCCTTGTTAAATGAAAGGTATTATTTAAATTCATTGGTTAAGTCATTGAGAAGAAGCAAACAATTCGACGACAAATTAACCATTTCAATTTGCTGGGAAGCTCATCGTTTTTTTTTCTTCTAACTGTTTAAGAGCCAATAAAGCTCATCTCCAAAAATAAAAAAAAATCAATAGAGCGATATGACTCGTTTTTCAAGATCAAGCTGCACTGTCTTCTTAATGTGGATTTGGTGGCGTACTTACATTAAAGACGTCGAGTGTGATGACGACAAAAAAAGTTGAGCGAAACTACAATTAATGTTATATACTTTCAAAGTCACAATGAATCAATTTAGTTATCTCTACAGACGGTAAAACATTTCAAATGGCTTAGCATATTTATTTTCAATTCAGAACATAAGGCTAAAGATGAGTTAGATAAACGTGGTATTAATATAAACGAGTTTTTATTCGATCTAGAGAAATGGAGATTGGGTTTGAAAGAGTTTGTAGAGATGGATAAGCAACCTAAATTTTAGATAATCGGTACAATTTTAAGAAAGCATGAATGAAAGAGAAGTTATCGTGTCTAAATTTGACGCTATAAACAAAACGTGTCATACGATTAACAATACTTTGAAGCCTATCTAAGTTATCCCTTAGACATCCAGAGAGGACTTCAATGCAATGGTCTACTTGCGTCAAGAGGAGAGAATGGATAACGGTATGTTTAAGCACCTTATTCTATTTCGATTCCACAGTTTTTGGAGGGTAAGAAACAAAATTATTTACAATTATACCATAAGCAGCGATATTATAAGGCAACAGAGCCAAAAAGACGTAATGGTGCCTTAATGTATGCAACGCTATCGTAAAACAAAAATAAATTAAAGTCTCCAGAAGCACAATCTTCAAGTTCAAATCCAACTACTTCTTGTTTTCTTAGAATGCCTGAATCACTAAATTCTTTTGTATACATAGATGTTAGGCGTATATTCAATTGCAACACTCAGAAGGAAGACTTATAGACAACACTGCGAGCTATATATTTTCTTGGCTAGCATCAAATTGTTAGTTGATCTGCTCCTTTTCTTTTTCCTTATCTTTTTGTCAAATTTATTGGAAATGTATGCGATCGATCCGTTCCACGGCAAGCCTATTCTACAAAATAAAATGAAAGCGTCTTTGTTTCTAGAAGAAAAAAAATTTAATTAATCGTTTATCAACCATAGACTAGAATATATGCCGGACTTACAACGAAAATTTCGACGCGTTTTCTATGAGTAATTCCATGACTTTTGCAAAAAAATTGGAAGTGACTTAAACTTTTCATACACATGCCTCTACAACAAAAACTTTTATTTTGAAAGTAGAAGAAATCAGCTGCGCCCATTCCTTATTATAGAGCATGAGAATTTTGCTCTTTCACTTTTTTTGTTTTTTTTTTTGTGATAAACAGTGGCGGGTGTAGAAGATTCGGGCATTACAATTTTGCTATATTTTGCATTGTATTTGTATAATGAATTATAAAAACAGTAAATTGCTTTAAAGCCTTAAAAAAAATAATAAATAGAGATAAATGGCTAAGTCTGAGCAGAATTTTAGATAATCACTTTCCAATAAAAATGACTTTGTAAATAATTTTGGTTTTTCTGCCAGTTTCCGGAATATAGTTGCTAATCAACCTTATGTAACCGAAAATTTTTGGTTTAACTGAAGTTTCATTAAACCCATGCAAGTTTAGCTCGAGACAAAATTGCCTTTGCTCAAACACCATTTACTGACTCCGTCTTCTTTCGACCATCAAATCTACTTCATTGACGGCGCCTTGGAAGATGAGCCTTCTTTTAATTATTCAAAATTATATTAATGGTTGAATGTTTTATGTCGTACTATATCTGCATAATAATTGTGTAGAAATTGTTCAAACGAAACGCTGACTTCAACTAATGCTGGTATTGTCGACATTTATAGAATATTATTAATTTTATGAAAATAATTAAATCAATCACGTAATTTTTTATACCAAAAACATATCCCAAGCATGCAATGCTTCGTTTTTTTTTTTCTTCGTAATAATAATTAAATTATATATAATGTACATATATAATAATAAAGCCTTTGATGCGTATATTTTACGTTTTAAAGCCGAAAAGGGTATGAAAATCGTCTACTTACCTTTTTAAATTCATCAGCTTCTTTTAGTGAACGTGTTTTCAGTGCTATTATAAACTCCATCAAAGGATTGTCGCCGACTATCAAGCCTTCGAGGTCATTTTGTTTTATAAAATCTTGCAATAACAAGTAATAAAGCTTTTTTTGCCATATTACTTGTCCCAACTGAAGTTGTTCGCAACGATTACAATTTTGTTCAAAACTTTGAGTCACAGAAATTCGTCGCAAAATTGTTTCAACATTTGAAATTTCTGCGGGAAAAAAGTAACCGGCTGCCGCAAAACAATTACGTAAAACATCATCGTTTACATCCTGTAAGCAATCGAGAGCGTAATCAAACATTTCTGGCTGTATAGACCACTCGGTGTATTTCATTTCTAATTCCGTGTTTGGCGGCGTTGAGCAAAATCTTTTGGGAATGTTTTGCAACAGGCACCAGCGTATAATATCGGAAACGTTTTTAATTTCAACTAAATAACGCCAAAGAGTGTCTTTATCGATATATTCCAATAATTCTTGTCGCCGAGTTTCAAAATATAATTCCACCTGCAATCGTTGTAATGTATTTGTATCTAATGTCACTAATGTTTCCAGATTAATGCGACGCATATGCTTTTTTATATTGGCCATAATATGATCCGATTGTTTTAGTTGCAGTAACAATTGCCAGTGATATTCTAAGTTTTGAAATAGTTTGTTGTAATCATAAGGTTCCCTCTTTTTCAAGTGATCTAACACTATTTCCTTTAATTCTGGGTCATTACATTCGCAAGCAAATTGATAGTAGAAATAACGTACATCACGTTGAACATTACTTAAGACACTCTCAGCTTTACAAACTAATCGCTCCGTTAGTAAACGTTGCACATATGTTTGCACTACATCATGAAAAAATAATTCATATTCTGTTGCAGGCATTTTACGTTTGCGAGCCCAATATTGTATGCAGAGATCTATGTTTTCACCCTTGGTGGCGACTTCTTTAATAAGAGCCACCTCGCTTACACCAGACCATGACTTGAAAATTTTCTCTCGTTCATTTGCGTTCATGTTGATTTAGCTTTATTAACTCTGATCCTCGATGGTATTCTTTCTCCTGCTTTATTTTTTATGTTATGATATTACCGTTAGCATATTTTTGTTCGCTTTTTGGTTCGCAAAAGAAGAATAGATAAGGCCTGTACATTCATACGCCTATACACCAGTAAAGAGAAATGTAGAAATTGCTCTGATGATCTCCTTTGTTAAGTAGAAAAGATGCATCGGATCTTTTTGTTTTCAACTGTTTTGTTAGTTTTAAGCAATTGAAAACATACCTTTTCTTTATTGAAAAACAGCTGCAAAATGCCAATGTTGCCGATCCAGCATTTTTTTCAATAGCGTTATTAGCTGCAGCGATTTTGCTTTTAATTAATATTTCATGTCAATTATATTTATTTTATATTAAGTTGCACTTTGTCAAAAAAAACGAAAATTAAAAAAAAATTCTTACTATGATCAAGTATTGTAATATGCTTAGATTCATGGACATTCAAGGTATGTGGGCTTATTCTGTGCACATTCAAAATGGTACACCATCATAGGCTTCGAGCGACGGTAAAATCGATTTTATCACCTTTTAGTGCGTTATTGGTATGCTGACGTTTAAGCATAAATTTGGAGACTACAAAGAATATGACGCATTTACTGCTCCACTGTTAAGCAGTGCGCTGAGCATTTCTTATAATATCAGAATGTAGTGCAACAGTGTAAAAAGGAACATTTTTAAAAATTGAAAGGAAATATAAAAACGAGAAGAAAAAAGAATTGCAATGTGTTTATGCATGTTTTTTGTGGAAAATAAGTAAAGGTAAGCGTAAACAACAATATTCTTTCATTACTTTATTGTATATTAAGCAATTTTATTACATTACAATATAAAAATTCACTAAAACAATAGAATAAGAATTATTACACTAAAATATTACATTAATAATTTACCTTCAATTCGCTTCATGTTGTAAAGTCGCGATTTACTTCTTTTTACACTACAACTTGTGATTTGTATAAACTAACAACTCTGCTTTAGCGTAAAATTGATATTGGAGGGTTTCGTTGTTATTTTTGTTTCGGAGCACCAAATTTGAAACAAAATAACAAAAAGAGTGATGAGCAAACACAAGCGCAAATGCACAAGCGTTGGCAAATGACAATGCCAGAATAGGGCTGCGAGAATTTAAAGCCTGATGAATGATGTGTATGAAGGAAGATTCATCGGCAGAGCACACAAAATCTCAAAATCTCTGTGGCTTTATACAAGAAGTTAAAAATGCGGACCATGTGCAAGTTAAATATTAGAGAATTATATTGAAAATTCTATTTAGCGAAAGAGATTCAAATCAAATAATTTCTTGGTCGGCCGCTAAGAGTGAATACAATATTAGGAATTAGAAGAACTTAAAATGAGGACTCGTATGCAAGTTTAATATTAGATAATCCTTTTAGGGCGAGATAGGCTTCAATTGCTGAGGACAGATGAAGCCTTGGTGGTCTTCTGAGGAGTTAATATAATAGTAGGAGTTGGGACTGAATCGATGACGTCATTTTTAAATTACTAATGCTGAAATGTTTTTTTGCAAGAAAATATCGTTTTCATGGGAAGATTTTTTGTACAAAGCAGTTTTCTGGCCCACCGCCATTCATTTCTGTTCCCTCTTTGTCTTTCCAATTATTTTAATATATTGTTTTCTTCGTTTCTAATTGTTAAAGTCAGCCTCATAAAAGCTTATTGGAAAGTGTGACTCGCAGTCTTATCCTGCGGTTGCAATCCGAATTATGTTTTAAGTAGCTATGAAATTTTAACTGAGTATCACTACTTCTGTTACGGTTTGTAGGACCGATTATAGTCAGTCTCTGCGATGTTTTACTAAGGTTTTTTTCGCAATCTTCTTCTCTTATAGAAATTGGAATTTAGAAGTCATCTTAATATTGTACTCACCCAAGATACTTCTCCTTTTGGTAGAATTATTGCAAGGCATTGAGAATTAGGCATCAGAAAATATCCTATAAAATTCAGAGGATGCAAAATTTTAAATGGTTTTGCACATTTCTTACAATATTTTCACCACACCAACAATGAAAATCTTTATAGATTATAACACATTTGTAAGCTTTACAATTTATTTAAATAATTTTTTTTTGTTAGTTTTAATTTTGTTTTAAAAATCTAAATATCATTACAACACTTTGGATTTTAATTTACATTTTAATATAAAGAAAAAATTTACAAATATATTAATTCCAGAAAAATATAAGGATAATTTGAAATCCAACTTAATTTAAAATTTAATTGAAAATTTAGCTTTTTTGTTAAATTCATTACATTTTGTTAAACCAAGTACAATGTCTCTAGACGAAATTTATACAATAGATGCTATATAAACAGATCAAATGAATTTAAATAATTAAAAAAAAAAAAATTGATTAAATACTTTATTAATGAACTGTGTGTGATACAAAGTTTTTATCCATTACTTACTAAATATATTTACGCTTACAAATAGGAAAAGTTACATAAGTTTTCGATTAAATATTGAACATTGATTGTAAGTTATTTAATTATATATAATAAAAGCTGCAAATCTTAATTTTTTGTAACCTCCCTAGGAATTACTTTGTACCCAGCCCTTGTTCAGTGTCTTACAAGTTAAGACTTTTTGTCCTATTATTATACACAATATCAAGTAACGCAAGGTAATAGATACATACTGATACAAGTCATTTTACTTTTCCTATATACCTTTGTAGCTATCACCTAGTGAGGAAGACTTGCCTCACCAGATTTGTCTATCAGTTTATAATATGCTTAAGAGAGAGCCTGAAAGGTATATATATATTATATATATGTATATATTATATAGGTATATAGGTATATATATACATAGGTGTATTTTTTTTTTTTTTTAATTTCTCTTTTCTTTACATTTTTGATAGGGGAACATTACAATCGTTCTTTTACATGGAACAGCCAAGCAACATAAACTTCAGAGATCCTGATTAAATAAGAATTTTTAACCCGATGTTTCAATCCATTTAGCTATCGATCATCAATCAAATTTTTTTTATCTGCTACGTGTTAATTCTGTAGATCAATGCCTATAAAAATCTAGACAGTTAGCTGAAGCTTTCACATGCCTCTGTCTACGTAATCGTTAACACGTTCGTGAACGTGCACACGCTATAGCATTCATTTTCATTGTGATGCAAAATGATATGTTATAGAATCTGGTAATTACACATTTAATCTTTCGGCAGAAACATGTGACGCTTCGCTTTGGTTCCGTTGTTTAGTACAACTACCCTACATTTGAATTAAAAATTTTGAAATGATTTACGCTTGGTTGTTTTCCGTCCCATTTTTTATATGGTTTACGTCAGCAAGTACTTTAATTGATGCACGATTGCCTATATATATTGACGCATTCACTGCTTCGTCGTATAAGGACCATGATAGATTTAAGTTCTTTAAATGCATCGTTACATCGATTACCTCACGGATGCGAATTCGCTGCGCTGTCTATTACACGTACTCTATTTTGATATCTTTTCTTATGAGGCTCATAAACTTTGTTAGAGGCAGTTGCCTTGTGTAACCGTTATAGCAATTTTATTCCCCTAAATATTAGGGAATCTGTTTTTTTTGACTATAAATTGTTCACAAATAAAAAGATCGTAATAACATTCATCTACAATTATCATTATACAGATGTAGATTCTATGACTTTTAAGTAAGTGACAAATTGACGAAAATTTTCTCATATACATTTTGTTGCGAAACATGAAAGCAAACTCAATTATAAAATACAATTTTTTTTTTGGCTTCGTTAACTATTCTAAATTCATCAAACATTTTTAAATTCAGAATATCACTCACTCACATTACAGTAATTCGTTGGGGAAGGGGCGATATACGTGAATTTTGCAAAACTAACTTGTTCTCTGAATCGCAAAGTTCAAGTGAGCCAGCTATGCATAGCTTTGGTAATATGTTCGATGAAAACATACTTGGAGCGAAACATGAATGTCAAAATATCTACCGAAGCAATTCAGGAAATGTGGAGACCAATTTGGGGCCTGATTTTGAATGAATCCATTTGGACCTGGACAAGAAAAGCTGAATGAGAGTGAACCAAACATTTCATTGCCTGACAACTGCATATTTACTTCTACGAAGGATGCCGTAGACTTGGAATATGAACTCATATGCGGGAAAATCGAGATCTAAAAGCACCAAACGAAAAACTGATTTTGGGAACGTCATACTCATCGCTAAAACAAAACAACTTTAACTGCAACGAAGGTTGTCACACTTGGTTGGCGAAACAGAGAAACAATGTAGCAAGTATTACAGAATTATTTGTAAAAAATGTGTCATCGATCATCATAAGCAATGTAAAAACTTTTGTGTTCCATGTACGAGAGCCGCACAAATACATTAAAGCAACAACAGAGGACATCAATTTGAAATACAGTGATATTACTTGAAGACGAGTGGAAAAAAAATGGAAAACGTTCTTAAATTACCTTTCGACTCGTCAACACGCATACGCGAACTGTCATCGTTCGTCGACAGGTGTGAAAACATATCTACCAAAAATATTTCAAAATAAAAATATATCAAAAATACATCAAAATTAAACATTCGATTTATCAAGGGCAAATTCATTGCCGTATACACATTTTTCTTTTTTATGCGACGAATAGTACGAAATAAATATTGATAGATCACCAGTCTCCCTTATTTCTGTATTCGTCTCGAGCTTTGGAAATTTCAATTGGTAGAATATTTTAAGATAGTTAACCCTAAATTACTAACCACATAGAAATTGTGGTTTCTAAGCAGTTTTTTTTTAATAAAATCAACAAATAAATAAGATATCATTGGAACAGAAAAAAAAGGAAAGCGAAAAGTCCAGAAACATGAATGAAAAAAAAAGGAAAGTTTTCGCGTGAACAGGCATAACTATCCCTATGGCATAATGATGTTTGTTGAGTAAAAAAAAAAAAAAAAAAAAGCAGAAGGAAGGAAAATACTCAAAAGAACAAAAAAAAAAGAAGATAAAACTAATAAAAGGAAAACAAAATAAATTAAACGAAATAAAAAACAAAAGAAAGAACAAACACTCGAAGCCCAGGAAATGCACAGACCCGTGTATTACTAACATTTACCAGCCCGCAAGATGATCGCCGGCGACAACCCCTTTGAGGGACACCGCATGACCCGCTGGAGGCCCCGAGATCAAACATCATCGGCTGCATTAAAAACAAATAAAGGAAATTCCATTTTGCTTTTATAAATTCGCCGCCTTATTCTTATATTATATCAAAACGACGTAAAAATATAAAGAAATGGGCAGCGACCCAGAAGATGACCGCATTCCTACTTCTGCCAACATATCTAGACGAAGACGTTTGTCAAAGAAGAAAGATGAACGCGAAGATAACCGGATGACGGAACATTCGGGGCAGGCATGAGTGGGAAAACTACTCAAGAGCACAGCGAAGCTCTAAAAAGTTGTTCTTTGGATATAAAAACATTACAGGGGCAATGGAAAATATACAATTAATCATTTTCATCGTAAGATAAGTCATTGTTTAATTTTTATTTTCCCGTTTTTTTTTTCTTCTTTTAAGTTATGGTCAAATATATATATTGTAGTGTGATCGCATATCGTTATACGCATCCGCTTTGAACTGCGACAAAAATTATTCAAATTCAGCAAAATTCTTGTGCAAGAAGAAAAAAAAAATTATATCGCACTTCAAGCGGCTGAGTGTTGCATTACGAAATGCAATACGATGCATTCAAATTTTGATTACGTTAGCATAAAATTGCCTGTAGAATTAAGTATAAATACCACTAACAAAAATCAATAAAGTTAATAGTTATTAAGCAATTCAAAACAGCGTTTAATTCGCTAAGGAGAATAAGATGTTCAATCTGCCTAAACTAATATCGTATAGGGACTGCCTCATGCCGAGCTTAACTGGCATTTATAAAGAGACAGCTTGACTTGGCGCACTGAAGCCGAGCAGCATAGGGAATCTTCCCAAAATATAGGACATACTGTGTGTAGTAAAAGAAATTTTATTACAATAACAAAAAATAACTTTAAAGTAAGCACAAAATTTTGTTAACCATTCTTTGTATTTGGAAACTGTGAGGACAACTAACGTCCCAGGATCATTTATACGTAGTATTTTTCTTATTTTTATTATTATTCAACCATATGTTATATTTTCTTATTACTCAAATTTTATAATATATTTGTTTAAGTATATAATCATGTATATTTATATATTTTTTTTATATATTTATTTATATTTATTTATTTATGTATCTTGAATTATTTTGCACATACATGCATTATTATACTCTTTTTGTAAATGTTTGCTGTCTTTATATACATACATATTTATATATACATATAATTATATATATATATATATATATATACATATTGTAACGTCCGCGTACAATGTGAAGTAGGGGTTTCACTTACCACAGACTTAACCACAACCCCATCGCAACAGCGTAAATGGAACCGTAATAACGGCCTGCCGTTATTCAAGAGCAAGGATTATAGTAGTAGAATAGTGTAATGTAGTGCTAGCATAGTTAGTATATTATAGCGCTAATATAAGATAGTATGCTATAATCCGAGCCGGGGTAGGGGATCTGTCCGCCTGATCTAATCACGAAATGTCATGATAGCGGCATGCCGTTACGCGACATTGCGTGATCTTTGCAAAATAGCGGCTTGCCGTTAAGTATGCACGAGAGAGCAGAGAGAGAACTCTTATCTAGAAAGTTCAGCAGTAGTGTTTTTCGTTTTGTTTGGTTTTTGAGTTGTTCTTCTAGTGCAAACCTCTGAAGAGGAAAGATGGTTTTTTTTTTTAAAATTGAAGATAAACGGACGCATGGCACGGGAGTTAACACAAAAAAAAGAAAAAATCGAACTTTGTGAAACATTTTTAATCGTTCTTTGCACGTGTTGGTTTTTTTTTTGTCTACAAGTTCTGTCTGCACGGTCCATTTTTACTATAAAACAATTCGTAAATTGTTATTGACGAAGAAATTAATTAACTTAAATAAATTAAAAGGATCAAAAAGACTTTCATGTGTTTCGTCATATGGCTTAAGTAAAGTAAATCAACTTGAGAAAAAGGACAAAAGAAAAACATTAAAAGTATTAAAAACTCGGAAAGAAAAAAATTATGTAAACCTAAGTTACTCCCAATAAGTAGAAATATGTTAAAAATTCATCATTTATTATAAAAAAAAAAAAATAAAAGGGGCAAGAGAAAAATTAAAATGAGTAATTCCTACGTCTTAAAATTAGTATAAAATTGTGCAGTAATTAAAATTTTAAATTGGAAATAAAGTCTATACTTACATACACATACATATGTGAAGTTGTGTGTTTATTTTTGCTTGACTACGGAATATTAGAATTGGTACGTTTCATGAAAGGAAAACATAATTTCTTGTAGACATATGTATACATGACTGCGTGTGTGTTTTATATATGTAGTGTGATCGCATATCGGGGTTAATATGCATACACCTTGAAGTGTGACAGAATTATGCAAAGTTAGCATAATTCATTTGCAAAAGGAAAAAGAAGAATTATGTCACATTTCAATTGCAGCTGAGAATTGCAGGAAAATGCTAGACGCCCTAATTAACTGAGAACGCGGTGTATGACGTACACGAACACGTACTGCGGTGATGTTCATTCTCGACTAAAATCCCAAAAGCAATAGTGACTTCGACTGGGTGTCGGTTCACCCTGGGCCATATAAATTTAAGAAGCTCTCAGAGAGAATTGCTTTGAACGTCGTCTCTTCTTGCGACCGTCTCTTGGCTGACCGAAACTGGAACGCTCTTTCGTGATAGATGCGATTGCCGTGAGTTTTCCGCACGAATACTAAATAATAAGGTGTTGGATAGCTCTTCGCCGCAGTAACCTGTATGCAGTTGCAAGTTCAATAACTTTAGAAGCAACAGGGTGCCCTATTTATGGGAATTGTCCTGCTCCCAGCGGGATACTATCAGTTATCGCTTCTAATTAACAAGTTGTGCCATCTGTTACCGCGGAATCGGGCTAACACAGCAGCAGCATAACTACATAAATCTATAACGCAGGCATCTATTCAATATTTTGCATATTCGAAGAAGTGAATATCGGTAAGGCAAAGTCTTAACAATGATCTTTACTAACTAGCGGAGGAAAAAAACTTCTTCCATGGTAAGTCCTTAACAAAAAAATTCTTCATTTTTACTTTTTTATTATACTTGCTCCCGATTCATAAGTTCTTATGCAATAACAATAAGCATAAATGGTTTAATTAATTATAAAACTTTCTAAAGTGTTTCGCTTATAGAGATAATTTATGGGAATTTCCCAAAGCTCAAGTAAATCCTTATAAAATAGGATTGCAAGTATTACCAAACTATTTTTAAATGAATAATCGAGAAATATTTTCGAATAGATGGCAGAGATATGGGTTAGATCTGTTTACTCGTTTATCTGTGCACATTCAAAAAAATATTAAATAACCAATTTGCTCATATAATGTAGTCCGTCGGGTACGTCGTCCATTGGTCCCTCCTTCGTCCGTCGGTATTGACAATTCGATTTGTTGAAATAAACGTGTTATAAACTGAATAATAAACAATCATTACTTAATACTAATATCATCTCGATTGTTTTTCGAACAAAAAAGGATGCTTTAATGTTGGCTGGTGGCAATTTTGCTGAGAGAACCTTGCTTGAAGGGTTACCCAATTAGACGTTATAAGAAAAAACACAAATAAATCAACAATTCAATTGTTCGTCGATTTTTCTTAAAAGAGAATGCTCTCATACCCAGACTGGCAGCATTTTTTTTGCCAAGTTCGCAACACTCAATCACCATTAGTTAAGTGTTAGTTAGGGCATTTATGGATGAAAATGTTTAATAGCTAAAGCAAAAGCGAGGAATTATCAAAACAAAAAAAAGAAAAAGTCCTAAATCCGTCTGTAAATATGAGGGTGGGTTTCATTCATGCTCACTAAGGCATTAACAAACTTAGACATGAAGCAACAGATCGAAGAAAACGTAATCTTTGGCTGATAGAAAACGAGTAGAGGACTGTTGCGAAGCGAGTTGAGTTTAAAACACGCAGAGTTTGAAGCAAGTAATCAAGAGTGTGGTGATTCGTTCCTCAGCAAGTTTCTCAACTATTCTTCTGAACCTGATGATAACTTAATTTGGTTTTTGACTAAGAATCTTGTACTCGCAGAGAAGAGAGTTTACTGGCGGCAGATATCTTGACGCCGGTTTGTCGGCTTTATCTTGATTTTCGGTTGGGGAGACGGGGTAGGGCGGGGAACGAAAAAAGGAGTTTTGGTTTGTCCAAAAAAAAGACAGAAACAGTGATTTATTTGTACTCACAAAACAACAAAAACCTAACGAGGCAGAACAGCAAGAAATGTGAAATATAAGTTAAAGAATCATTTAAAATCAAACATAGACACATAATTATATAAATGAGAAATAAGGAATTATTAGTTTAATCATACCACATAAACAACAACGATATAATTTCTGAATAACGTTACAAACTATATTTTTCGTAAACGGAATTCAAAGACCACTCACCGAGCAAAGATTTTGTTTAAATCTGAATTTTCTTCAACATTTATTTAAAGGGAAGAGAGTACACATATTGTGAAGCTAAAATAAATATAGAACAAAATACAAATATCAAATATACCGATTTTGTTCTGGCTTATTCCGATTACCACTGTTCAAAATTTGATGGCAGCTCTCCTATAACAGCGCGATCCAAAAGATCGCAATCATGCATCTCATCCTTACCACTTTCCGAAAACCAATTCCAATCAATTGTCTGTAGTCCGACTTGCCCCCTCCGCTGACAGCAAGGATCGATTGCTCTTCGATCCCTCTTTTTTTCCAGTCCGCTATATTCAAATAGCCGGGCGTGCCATCGCCGTCTCTTCGTCTGGAGAGGAGGCCATCCTTCTCGGTGCTCAGTCTTGCTTCACCCCTGAGTACTATTACCGCTTCCTTCCTTCCGGATCTTATACTCCATGGCTCCCGAATCTTTCTGAAGGCTTCGCATCAGCCTTCAGACCCTTATTTTCATTGTGTGACAAACACACCTGAATCCGCTTCTTAACTTTTCTTTTCTTTTCCTCGTATCTAGCAATAGCTAAAGGTGCCCGGTTTTAACACTCCGATTTTATACTTATTGTGTAAAATTTTCCGAGGCACGAACATAGAGGTGCACATATGGATGATCAAAATTTGCAATTTCTTTGCTGTAACCGTCCTAGGAGTGTCCCTGAGCAGAACTGGAGAACCCCTCTCACATCTCATGAACTAGCTAGCTCAGCTATGGCACGTCGGACTCATAGGCCTTGTAACTTAAGGTTTTTTTATTTTTATTTTACAATCCTATTTCGTTGCATTCTTGTGAAAACAAGAATTTAGCCCTGCACCGAAAAAAGAGTTGTGAAGCTCTCCTGCAAAAAAAGCCAATTTTTAGGACGGGAGAAAGGGGACGATGATGATAGGGGATAGAGAAGAAAGGAAAGAAGAGATCAAGATGGCGCAAAGCGAGGACACAAAGGGAGAAAATTTGTTTGCAGAAGAAGTGTAACAAAGAAACTCGACAAAATAAACTTTACATATATCTTATAATTCTTAATTCGTACATTTTGAATATTTTCAAGTTTTTCGACTTTTACTTGGTTGAAAACATGTTTAAATAAAATGACATAGTTCATAGAAGTTCCACGTTATTGTTGTTGCAAAAATGTGTATAAGTGCGCATCAGGCTCAATCAAATTTTGCATATACATAGACAGGCTATCTTACTACCATATTGCATGATGTTGCGTTGACTTGTAATATTTAATATTAATGAAATAATTCTGCAAATATCAAAATAAATTCTAACGCAATAAATGCAAATCGATGTTGTACTTGAAATAATGCAGAACAACAATTTGAAAAATTGCGCTTGCATATAAAGTTATATAGATATCTAATAATTATTCCGTCGTACCTTTCCAAAACTTCTAAGGACATTTTTAATTTGATTATTTAGAAAGTAGTTGAAAGTCATTATAAACTGTAAGAAAATAAAACGAAATAAAAATAGTTTTTATTTAAAATCATGAGAGGAAATTAGGCTGTTACTAGTCTTCGGATCCAACTTCGGGGTCTCCTATAAACCTTTCTATGAGCCGAAAGGAGACCGATAGGCAGGGTGGGTAACTAATATGCCCCGGGGACAGTTCCCGAGTGATTGGTTAGAGTTTCGTCCTGGTCTGGTATTCGGCAAGTACGTGCAAATTCTGCGATGTAGTCGACTTAAGAGTGTTCGTGAGCAAGTTATGCAACCCCTCCCACATCTTACGAACTAGCTAGCTCAGCCATAGCACGTACGCATGACACATAGGACTCCACTCCTCTTCCAGTAACACTGCACGGCTGCCATAAACTTTGTTTGAAATAACAGCTTTAGAGAGAAAATGACATAGACCCACTACACTACTCCGTAAAAGTAAGTCTGACAGACACAAACGCGGTTATGTTGTTATAAACTATAAAAAAATCGTTTATTACTTGTTACATTTTTGATAATTAATTTTGATACATGAACACCAAAAAAAGGGAATAAAAAGTACAAAAAATTGGCATGAGTAATGAAATAAAACTTAAACAATAATTATAAATACAATTATAAAAATTATCATTGTGCCAAGTTAAGAAGTCTACATGAACTTCAATTCCGAGATATGAAAGCAGGAGTTAAAAATTATTTGGAAATTTCCGTATTATGAGATGCTAATAAAAGGGTAAAAGAACATGATGGAATTCGATTGATAACAACGCTGAGGTTAACCAGTATGCACCATCAACACAAATTAGTTATATAAGTGCCTCCTGAATTTTTTTTTTATATATACAAATATATTACAAGTATATATGCGCCAACGGAAAACCTAACCCAGAGAAACTTTAATTCTCCACATATGTTTAAATTCCTTTTAATAATTATAAGAGAGCTGCTAGCATCCTCAATTTAACATTTTCTTTTCAGTTTTGTAACAAAACAAAAAAAAAAGAAAGGAAAATGAAGAATATATTGTAACACTGATTACTTTATTACAACACACACCGCTAATCTATCGTATATTTGCATACTCTTTTATGCAGCCCTGCAAATAAAATCTCCGCAGTGGTAAGCAGTACACATATAAATAAAACGTAAGGCTACAAAATAAGGCTTTCACAAAAGTGGAAAAAGCGAAGTATGCTGAATTCACTTCAATGCTTTGCTCGCGTAATGTAAGACGTTTGAACATCATGCGTCTTACAATGCCGCTAGCAAGTAATATGCGCGATGCTGAAAAATCTACTAAGGAATTCTATGAAAATTTCATAGAGTTTGTTGACGAAAGTGAAGAGGACACTCCCGATGAATTTGGCAGACATATTTTAAAAAGATTATCTATAGATGCGACCGTCACGTCAACTAAATGCTTAAAGGCATTAAGTGCGGCATAAGTGCGGTGTGTAAAGATAAAGCATTTAATTCGCGAGTTAAATTTCGTTTACTAGCACAAGCAGTGTGCTTACAAGTTAATGGAATTAATATATGCGCAGGTTCATTTGGAACCTGCGCTTCGCAAATTGGTTGCCGATAGCGCTCAAGAAGCCACTTGGAAGCCCACAATCTTGTGGTAACTTCATCCACCCCATCATCCTATCAGGATGGAAATCAAGAGAGTTCTGGGAAGAAAAAGAAGTCAATTCAGCAAAGAATACCGTTCGAAAATGACAGAAAAGCACTGAAAAGACAGACGAGCATACAGAAAATAATCATGAGAAAAAGGACGTCCAGCTAAGAAATAATCGTGAGAAGCTGGGAAAATAATTGTATTTCGTATGTGGTGTTGTAGGGTGTTTGAGTTTTGCTTTTCTGTCATTGTTGTACAGCAATTTAAAAAGAAAAAGGAGAAATGTCTTTTATTGTCAAATAAAGCTTTTGGGCAAATTTCTATGAAGAACAAACTGAGGAGTAAAAGACATATATATTACAGTTAGAAGGATTTATGAATCCGTCGTCTCAGTTAGATACTGGAAAGCCTCTTGTAATGGAGGAGAATCAAATTACATATGTTGTATCGGAAAAGATATCTCCGGTCACTTTATATGAGATATATTAATAGTAACTAAGGCACTACATGAAAAGAAAAACTTGTTTAACGTATTATTCCCCATTAGATCTACAAATGTAACGAAATTTCCATTGTTATTTAAATGTTAAGTAATTAGTGCAAGAAATGATTTTGATGACCATTATCAAGCAAGACAGTTGTCTACTCGCTCAACATTATCAGGCATTTTTGTTAATAAATGTTAATATATGTTAAATAAAAATGTAATGAATAAAAATTAGATTTGCTCGACGTAAGAAAAAAATGAATAATTGAGTAGCATACTTCACCGCTGAGGCAGGGTATGGAGGGGTGTACGCGCGAGGGAAGGCAGAGGGACTGGGGCAGACGGCGGAAAAACCAGAAGAATTGATTCAGAGACTTAATGAGTCCACATTATATAAGTCCGTTTGAAAGGTCTGTTGTCCGTACTCTATGCCGTTTGTTGGTCCCTCCTTAGCCCGTCGGTATCTGTCCCCAATCCCTCTACCTTCCCTCGCTCGTACACCCCTCCATATCCCCGCTACAGCGGTGGTACTTCTGCTTAAACACTCTGCTAAATTTATTAATAATACAGTGGTTGTGGTACCCATTACACTCCGGCCATTATTGCTGCAATCATTGGCATTATACATACACATTGACGTATACATATATTTGAATGAAGAATTCAAACGTAAGTTATATGTAGAGGAATTTTTAATTAATAGTGCGCAACATTCAAGATTGCACACCAATGCATTGGACTTACTACTTGAATATGGTACGTATGTCCTTAAACCAATAGTTGATAATATATCTACAGCTAATTATCAATTTAAGTAATTTCATCCAAGTGGACTTTCAAATCGTAACATTTTGACGATGATCGAAGTGATGAGGAATACTAATATCCGAATTCGTCATTTAAATAATTTACAATATATATGTACTAGGGAAATACATAATCCGAATTTAAATAATTTTCCATTAGAATCCTGGCGACAAGTTGACGCGAATTGGCAGCTACAACCTCGGCAAGGTTGGAAACCGGGTACATTATCATTATTTCCTGCTGACCGCGCTTTATCATATATGTAGATATGTAGATTTATTACGTCAACATTACGTGATACCAAATGATGCTTTTAAAAATAATAAGAAATGCTGTGATTAATGGATACATAATGGATACTGATGATACATCGCGTTTAATGGGTGAACCATTAAACGTACGTTATCCGAAAGGAATTTTGAAAAACATTTGACATTGTGATAGCATATAAAATACCGCGTGTATTTGATGAACTTCGTGAAACCTTAGAAAACAAGAATAGAGTTAAAGTACAAGTGGTTTCATATAATGATTCAATCAAAACCAACAATCATTATAGAATCAGTGCTGTTGTGCATCTACAACAACAATATAACTATACTCAAATACAACAATACCGGCTTTAGTAACAGCAACAGCGACTGACGTGTTTGTCTAAATTTTGGGAGGCAATCACCTATGGAAAATTTAACTTTCAAATTGCTTTCAAAAAGGTGTTGCGTTCTACAGACTATTTAAGCGGAAGAAATTCGAATTTGCCGAAATTGGATAAGATTTCAAGAAGAATTTAAGAAATAATAAATATCTGATGTATTCGGTCAGTTAAGGAAATTTGAAGAACCAACAACAATTGCTTCTGAGTGATTCGATGATAAGACTTACTCTTCATTGTTCCTAAAGCGAATAGGAGGTAATCGAAGCGGAGGTAATCAAGGGCACCAATATTCCCCAGAGTAGTTTTATTGGGCCATACATAATAAATATATCGGGTTTCTCCAGTGCAGTTCAGGCCCATTGTGTATAGAGCTTATCCAAGAGACTGGAGGGCGCCGGTTACGCAAAAGTAGCCCGTGTACCATTGGCCATCGATAATCATTACATAACGTTAACCTGCGCAAGTCAGGGGGGAATGAATCCCACGTTTACGTCATGCGCAGGAAATAAATCGATTACTATTAAAAGGCCGGATATATCCGAAGGGGGTCCCTATAACCCATGAAAAATTCTGTTAATAGCTTATAAAATAAATGTTCACACGCGGAGATATACGATAAACGAAAATCATGTATAACGTGCGCGTATATATGTGTCGGTCTGTGCTTACCATAATGTGAAATATAAAGAAATGAACCATGAGATAGCGGAATACCGCCAAGCAAAATTCTTCTTATTATTCTTTTCCTAGCTAAAAATATTTAATGGATTTCGAGAAGAATTTAAGAAATAATAAATATCTGATGTATTTGGTCAGTTAATGAAAATTGAAGAACTAACAACAATTATTTCAGAGTGATTCGATTATCAGAAATACTTTTCATTGTCACTAAAGCGAATAATTGGAGGTAATGAAGTGCCCCAATATTCCCCACAGTAGGTCAGAGTGATTCGATTGTCAAACTTACTCTTCATTGTTCCTAAAGCAAATAATTGGAGGTAATGAAGGACACCAATATTCCCCACAGTAGGTCAGAGTGATTCGATGATCAGACTTACTCTTCCTTGTGCCTAAAGCGAATAATTGGAGGTTGATTCAGTTTCATTATGCACTCAGTCACTTGGGATACACACTAATATGCAGATGCCGGATGATAATATATTATTATCTATAAATGAAGGTTAATCTTTACCAAATATCAAAAATCTGGTTAATCTTTACCAGAAAAAAAAAGATATGGAAAGAGATAAAAATATAACCCTTTTTTTATTTTTAATATTAAGTTATTCAACATTCAGGGGCATTCAGAGCGGACATAACTTTTGCCCGCTACTGCAAAATTGTGCAAAAAGACGGTAAAAAAAGAAAATGTAGTAAAGATTATTTTAAGAGACATATACAGACCATTGTAGTTGTACTGATGCGAGGATTCATTGGTCAATAGAATCATTGCTTGAAATTTATCCTAAATCAGAAAAACATGCTTCGTGCAATAACTGAAGGTAAACATTTGTTATTTATATATGTACATATGTTTACTGCTAACCACAACTGCACCGTGCTGGTCAATGACGTCATGAGGGAACATAGGATATAATGGAAAAATGTCAGCTAAGGAGTTCGGACGGTGATCAACTAATGTCAACCGTACACTATACCGACGCCAACCAGATAAGTTCGCTTTGTACACATACATATAGAAAAGAGAAAGAACCTACCGTTAAGAAAGAGTAGAGTGCAAATGGTTCATGCGGCAAAAGAAGTGTGATGGCTGATATGAAAAGTGAAGATAATGTGCAGTGTATAATAAGTGACATAACGGCTAGACTAGTCCACAAGCAGGCCAACGTTCATGAAAAAGAAAAGGAACAGAAAACAGACGATAACACGACACAAAGAAGAAGTTGTAACGTCCATGTATATTTATATTTGAGTAGGCGGTATGTGTGTTTGTCTGTTTGTCTGTTTTTCTTTTCGTCCACCACAGAAGAGCAATAATCTACTTAACGAAGACAGTAATAGAGTGATAAGGTAGTAACGAAGGGCTAGACGCTAACCACGCAACATATTTAACATCACAACCAAAGGCTTCCGCGTATTGTGAAGCAGTTTTTAATCTGCAACAAGATCCTCCTCATAAACGAAGACCCTGATGCACATTTCAAGAATATTAATATTGATCCTTTAGAGAATCTGGTACGACAAGATTTTAATTAAAACATGAATTCCATGATCTCTAAAAATGATATGTATATCTAATATAATCACCATTTTAAATGTAAATGTGTTTTATTATTATTATTTATTTATTTTATTATTTATTTTTATTTTTTAAAGGCGGGGTAATTAAAAACTCTCACTCTTTATGACGCATGTGTGGGAGCGACGGAATTATTAATACGATTAATAATAAAAAAAGTCAAAAAGAGGCCGACTGCAAAATACGAGTGTTCATAAGACACACATTGTATCTCAATATTCATTGCCACAACTCCGCGATCTACGCCGTCGTAAAAGATGGAGCACTCGGCCTCTTCTGCCAACACGAGCAAATTTCGGGAATAGTGCAAAGAATGAATAAATTGCGGGACCGCGATGATAACCAAATATTAGCGCGTATAAAATCCGTCGACGTGTTCACGCCCTTCCACTGTGATATATTCAGCCACTGTTCCCCTCCAATCTGTCAACAACACCCACATATGTGCCACAGAGCTTATATCCCGTACACTATATACACAAATCTACAACACAATAGTCAATGCCCTTGCCTCAGACACAGCTACTGCGATAAGTGCAACTGTCAAGAACCCAGCGATTAGAGACTCCACTGTCTGTGCTCCAGGAGCAAAATTTTTGCTTACGGAGCCTGGTCCTTGTATCGATATAGCGCCCATGTTGCGAACTGCTCTGACGGCATTATCCTTATCCCAAAAAAATTAACTTCGTCAATAAGCGGGAAAGCAGCAAACCGAGGATACCACGTGACAGCACTGAATGCATCTTTTTCTAGACGCACCGACTTAAGGCAAGTGACGAGCAACAAATGCAGCGGCCAGTGGCTTTACGATCCACCGCCTTTTTGGTCGAGAGAAGATTACATTAGAGCTGTCCAACTACGCTTCAATCTTCTGCCATACAAAGGAATACCATCCAATCCGATTGCAGAACTTCGCTGCAGAACGTTCCAGGAGGCAAGAAACAATCTGCAATATATTGCACGCATACCCGTATCGATCCGATCAACAGTCACGATACTGTGGAGGGCATCATAGACGCACGCCTACGCAAAGGAAAACTAATGTATGCAAGACATAAACAATCAAAATTAGTTGAAGAGCAACAACATAACAACGACATAAAAGGTATAGATACCCTAGAAAAAGATTGTATGAAACAAACCAGAGTGATATGAAAAACAATCCTAGCAAAGTACAAAATAACATCAGTTGAAAATATAAAAATCTTTTCAATTTAAATTCCGTATTTTACAAATCTATATATTCCAGCCAAACCGCCAATTCTGGACTATCGATGAGGAGCGTGCCCTAGCGTTGATGATGTTACATAGGGGTCCAGTCACCAGTTCCCAAATAGTCGACCATTTGACTTCAAACTCTAGACGGACAAGAGACGCTATAAAAAAGCGCCGCCAAACTGCTAGCTACAAGGCGATTGTAGACAGGGTAGGAGCAGAAAGGGTTGCCGTGAAATGAAATTAACACATTAAGATAACTTACGTTTGTGAAATTTTAGTAATAACCTGGTTTAAAACTTTACTACTTTGCTTAAACTAGCACCAAAATATATAAGATACTGACCACAGTTCAGTTAAAAGAGAAATATATTATAGAAATCAATAAATAAAACGTGAAAACATTATCAAATGGAATCTTTATTTGAGAGTCATTACACGGCGACCGTGACAAGACGTAGTGATAAAATTTTTTTTTCGACGCCGAAAATTTTTCTAAAAATTCCTGATGTATCATCGGCTTGAATCTGGATGAGCACGATGACGCTGCCAGACGGCAAATATTGTCCTCTACCGCAGACCAACAACAAAAAATCCATTGACTAATCTACTAGTAGCGAGCTTGGCCAGACCGAACATAGCCGCTAGATTCCAAACGATCAACACCCAACGACAGGCTACAAGAAGAAATAAGAGGGCAGCACTCTTCAGAAAGGCCCGGAAAGAATATGCTGCCAATCCAAGGCAACTGGCCCAAAAAATCTTTGAAAATGACAACTGGTGGACAGTTGCATCTGCAACTAACATGGAGGAAGCATTTGATGAATTCAATAAACTATTTGCGGTACACTCAGTAGAAGACAACGAGCCCATCAGTGACCACCACGAAGAAGAAATTAAATTAAGCCAGCCCATTAGCGAAGTAGAAATAAGGGATGTACTAAGAACAATAGTTGCAGACACTCCAGACGTCGACGGTACCTGATTGGGACGTTAGACGCAGCAAACGTATGAGTGTGGAAGGAATTTCTCGAAAAGCTCTTTTTCTCTGCTGGACAATCATCTTTTTATTGGATGCGGTTATACCGACGAGAGGAAGAAAAAAACTCGCCCTCACAAAACAATGCTCGTCTTCGCCGTTAGAAGCCTGGCGACGGCGTTCAATATGATTTTAAGCGTCAACCCCTCCCACCCGTCCAAAGTCACTGGCAAAAGTAGTAGAAGACAATATCAACCTAGCCAAACAAATCGGACTAGACGTGCGATCCGTAGTTTGTGACAGAAATTACGGATACACTGAGGCTATCAAGAAATTACCCGATGGGATCGTGTTGTAGTACGACTATGTGCACCTCGTGCGCAGTTTGAAAGACAAAGTTGGAAAAAAAAAAAAATACGACTAGGGAATACTTACAAAGCTCTCTAAACAATTCGAACTGACAAGTAAATTTTGGACCCAAAGAGGCGCCATTTTAACTTGTCAATCAGCGCGGTTTGCTTCAGAATTGGTCCGATTTTTTAACGACTCCATGCCTGCCATCCTGGAAGCGGCAATTAATGAAGCCGCGTTTAAAGACGACACCGTAATTGCGGAGAACACATTCGAAATCTTTAAGGTCATTACGGATTTCGTAAATGTGTTCCATCGGAGCTCCATTGCAGATCGAAATGTGGAGGAGCTCCAACGCAAATTAAAAGAAATCACCGCCAACTTTATGAAAGAATTCGGGAAGACCCCCATTGCCGTTGCCATAGAAACAACAATAAAAAACTTTTCGCAATTAACAGCGGATTTAACAAAGGCCTGGTAGACCAAGACCTCCTCGAGGCATTTTTCTTAAATATGTGCGTAGAGAAACGGAAGCAAATTGCAAATAAATATTCATGCAGCTTAGCAACTCGAGCACATTAGCAAATGTTTCCAGTGTGCTTATCTCAAGTAAATTCAACCACGTTATATGTAATATCCAATGAAACGGCTTTGTGGTCACAGCATTCAAGTCCACAATGAAGCAAAACCGTTTATGAATGCCATGAATTCTTCATGACTTATATTGGCTTTGTGATAATCAATGCTGCTGTCTGGAAAAAACTTTTGGGGAGAAAAAGGTGTGGTCGTCTTTATATATCAAATTTAGTAATCACAAATTTTTTTTCTTTTATAGATATAAACATACCGGCACAACGATACTGATGTATTTATGTGAATTTTTTATTTATTTATGTATTTATGTATTATGTAAGTATATTATCTATAAGCGGGGCTTATATTTATTTATTATTATTGTTATTAAATATTAATAGAGTTTTAAAGTTTATAAAGGTGTAGGCCTATAGGGAAGCCAGCCATTCAAAACAATTGGCAACGCGCCTATCACGGTACCGCAAGGGTGGCGAGGAAAACCGTTCCAGAAAGCCGATGCGGTGCCAACATTTGCAACAAAAGGAAGAATTGAATAAATCGAATCAATTGTGAGGTAAAAAAAAATTCAAGTAGTTGAAACAAATGTAACCGCAGAAATGAAGATAGTAAACAAAAAACAATATTAATATGCATTACTAAAAATGATTTTCATAAAAAACTTTAATAAAAACTTTTAGTAAATAAAAAAAAAAATGCAAAAACAAACGTTTTAAATATTTTTCTTTTAGATGCTTCTGTTCTGATATCACGGCATTTTATTATTGTTTGGAAAAATTTATATAGTTCAGTTTTTCAATTTCATTTCGTTTACAATGGGCCTCGATTGTAAAATTCCTTTTTGTTTAAGAACCCAACAACATCTTTACTTTTTAAGTAACTATGCTGGCTGCTCAGTCACTGTCACAATAAACTTGAATAAGTCAATGTGTTTGTTTTTCTCTTCGATATAAAAGAAAATAAAAAATACTGAGAATTCAGAATTTGATTGCCAAACGAAAAATAAAGAGAAAATTAAAAGTAATGAAATATTAAACAGTTAAGTTAAGTTAACAGCTAACGATAAGAGAATGCATGAGAATGAGAATTTCAACTTTGAACTAATGGACATTGCAATTAAAAAATATATATTAGCGGAGTTATTGAAACAATCACACTAATTTAATTTAGATTTTAGCCGACATCGTACAATCGTGGGAATCCGGCCATCTCTCTCATATCTCTAGTAATATGCTCAATCATTTCAAATGAAAACTATATGATCATTACCGCGACTCACATAACTTAAGCAAAGATCGAAAATCCAATAATATTTGCAATGTTAATGGATTTCCTTCCTAGCATATCTTAACGCCAACGGTAAAAAATAAGTACCATGGCACGTGATATGAATAATCAATGTTTTAACACAAGAATTACAAGCTAAAAAGGATATAAGAACATTACTAAATCGAACGGCAGTATGGCAAACATATAAAAACAGAGTGGAAATAAATACAAAAATATGATTGCAAAAGTAAAAAAACAACTTACGGAAAATAAATTAGCAACTATTGGACAGAATGGAAAGGCTTTGTAATTAAATAGAAACGTAAAGAAGGGGGAATTCGAGAAGATGATTTAGACTCAAATCCGCACTCAAATGGTGATATTTTTTCTCGATCAAGTAAAGTTTTTTTTGATAGAATTGAGGAAATAAATATTACAATAGCTGAGATTAATAAAAATAATATATCTTATTGAAGTGATGGAGAAAATTATCTATACTATTTAATAGACCTTATGATTGGAAGTCATATATACTTATACACTATATACATAGTATTTATTTATTAACCTCCTTATTAATAGATCGAAATATATAACAATAATCAAACAATATCAACTAAATGTCAATATCAAGCTGCTGCTTCAAAATCTAAATGATGATTTTTTGAAAAATGATTATTTATATGCCGAAATAGACAAATAAGTAGAAAAGTTGTACCAATTAATAAATGAATACCGCGAAATCCAGTAGCTATAAAAAAGGTAGAAAATAATTCAACGTTAACGTAACGCGGATATTGGTTTCTAAATTACCGAACCAAACCTTCACCAGCCAAGCTGGCGAAGTACAATAAAAAGTGAGGAGAAGAGAGCGGAAGGATTGTTTTTCTCTTTAACGAGCAATGCCACTTGCATTTTTACTCTCTTACTTGCACTCGCTTCCTTTATCAAAAAGAATTGTGCACGCTTTTAAAGTAGAAATGCCAAAATTAAATTATACTCTTCTCGATTTGGCCTTTTGAACCGAATTGTTAAAGGTTTTCCTAGATTAGGTGCTTTCACATTCTGTCTGGGTAAGGAACCATCCCTCCCAGGGTTGGTAGTATCCGGATGTTCAACTACAGCACATGTAAGTAAACAAATCCATAATCGCAGACAAAGTTTAATGTTCTTTCAGAATAACTAACATGTAAACAATATAAATAGGAAAGATTAAAAAACTAGCATAAAAGAAAGCGAATTTCCTTTAAGGATGCAGATTAATTCTAACTTTCATCTTGGATGGAATCTCATCCGAGGTAATCGCATTTTGCATTCAACTATAGTGACTACTGTCGTCAAATTTGGTGTTTCCTTAGCGCTAAAACGCTAAGCAAGATAGACGATGTTAAGCTAGAAAATATCAGCGGACAATAGCGAGACAAGAGACTAATGAAAAGAGGAAGAGAGTCCGATGTTTGTCAGCATATTATAAGGGTGGGTTTCACTTGCGCCGACAGACAACCTGTCCAATTGTTGCTCGTGAGTTTGGTGATATTACACCCAAATTGAGGGAGAAAGCTTTAGGCTGTCATTTAAAATTCTACCAAGAAATCGCAAAGAATTTCGCCTGATTAATTTTAGTTTCTTTGATAAATAGTCTAATTTCACGTTAAAACCTGTGACCTTTATTTTATAAACTAATATAAATACTATGTATTTTGCTATAATAATAGTATTTATTTAATAAAATATTTATGCATGTGCATATATATACGTATACATGTACATATACGTATATATACAAATTCAGTACATGCACAGAAAAAAAAAACTTTTATCGAGAGATTTTTCAGGACCACTGAAAAGGATGAATGAGCAGGTTCAATTAAGAAGTCATCTGCATATTGAGAAATGTGAGTTTTGTCGTATGAAAACCATGCAAATTATCTGTATATAGGTTAAAGTGTATGGACTATGTATGGAATACTTGAATGTATGGTATACTCGAAGTTTGTCTTACCAGGACACGCTTGAATAATAAATTTAGTATCCACAAACGTCACAATCATTGGCTTTGCTGATATACCGGGAAATCATATTATGATTTTACCAGCTTTCTTTAAATTAGCTATGATAAACGATGATTCATTAATGCACATATTCGTAGAATTGCGCTTTTAATAACATAATGGCTTTGAATGTCCAAGTAATCAACAAGCCGTCGATAGAAAGAAAAGGATTGTCAAGTGACTTACAAAAAAAAACAAAAAAAAAAAAAACAATACTTTATTATACAAACAACATTTTTCCCAGTTTGTTGAAATTGTACGATGTAAAATTTGATACAAACACATAAATACATAACTGTACTAAATATATATGTGCAAAATAGAAAAATAAATAACTATGTTATGTACACCTACATAAAATTCAATATAATTACAATATGTGCGTATTTATGGAAATGAGCATAACTGCAATATACATAAATATACGAAATTCAACATAGCCATAACATTGATTGGAAACATCCAACCTAATCAGCAAATATGTTTTACCCTATCACCAGAAGACCAATTCTCTGGACGACTATGGAGGACAAACGAAATATGATGGAAGAAGGACGGCGATAGGGTGTTAGAAGTCAGTTTCTATGCAGCCGTGGGATAAACTTAAACGCTGCAAAAAGTGCAATGCTGTGCTCTCGCACAGTATCCACAAAAAAAAAAAGCTAGCCATAGATGAAACAACCCTCAAGTGCGGCACAGATTACATTCAGGCCGCGAGTGTTTGGAGTCATATCAAATATATGGGAGAAGTTCCATCCACTTGTGAAGCGTTATTTATCCAGCTAAAACGCTTGAAACGCGCTTCACTATATCCGCGTCAAAAAAATGGCATATTAAAGGATTTCTTAATGCCGTGCACTATCGGTCGCACGTAGTAACCACGCCTTACGAGGAAGGTGCTGAAAGGAGCCGATAGCAAAATACGAGTGTTCATAAGGAACACTCTACATCTGAACATTCATTGACACAACTCCGCGGTCTACGCCGCTGGAGGATTAGACATTTTCTGCCTACACGAGCGAATTCCTGGGATAGTGCTTCAACGAATGAACAAATTGCGAGAGCGCGATAGACTGCTTGCTGCACTGTTACAAGCCGTTAACAAATTGTTGGTACGTATTGAAAATTTGACTTCACCAATAAGTAAAGCCGGAAACCGAGAATACCATGCGGCTCCACTGAATGCATCTTTCTCTGGATGCAAAGGTTTGAAACAAGTGGCGAACAACAAATATAGAAGCCAATGGCTTTACTATCTACCACCCTCTTGGAGGACTACATTAAAGCGGTCCTATTGCGCTTTAATCTTCTTCCGTGCAAGGGATTTCCGTCAAATTCAGTTGCAGAACGCCGCTGCCGCAGTGAACACAGTGCAGGCGCCAAGAGACAGTCTGCCATATATTGCAAGCATGCAATACAGCAGGATCAAGCGCTATAACACGGCTTAGGCTATCGTAGCTGCACGCAGCAGTAAGCAAGGCTGGGCGGTTGACGTAGAGAAGCATGTCTACGTTCGGAATCGTATTATGAGAAAGCCGGATCTCATACTACGCAAAAACAATCAAATTATAGTATCCGATGTAGGCATCCCTGGGGAAGGCGAAGAAACTCTACAACGTTTTTATAACGCTAAAGTCAACCACTAAAGTTCTGAAGCGTTCATAGGAAATATAGGAATATTTAAGTATATTTTACGCAATTTCTGTGTTCAGTGTAATTGAATATATTTTGCTCATAAAGCACATTTTTTTAAATGCAAACGTTTTCTTTTTTGCATACTGGCAGCTTTGTCCGCTGCATTTACCTGGTTGGTTAAAAGCATTAATTTAACAAAACTTATTGTACATTTTTTGTTATTATATAAGCACCAATTTTGTTATAATACAAAATAGGAAAATTCACCAAATTTTGGCTATTTTTTCTATTAAATAACTTATTAATCGCTTAGTAGTTAGCATTGGTTAATGTGCCTGTGCTACAAAAATTACCTAAGGATAAGTTAATTTTTCTAAAAATTTCATTGACAATTAACAATATTCTTACTTGTTTTTACAATTACTTTGGAAGCGGAAGAAATTAATGAAAATTTTCTCATATACATTTTGTTGCAAAACCTGAAAGCAAACTCAATTATAAAATACAAATATTTTTGGCTTCATTAACTATTCGAAATTCATCAAACAATTTTCAATTCAGAAGATCACCCATTCACATTACAGTAATTCGTTGGGGAAGGGGCGGAAAGATATATGTGAATCTTGCAAAACTGACTTGTTCTCCGAATTACAAAGTTCAAGTAAGCCAGTTTTGGTTAACTTTGATAATAAGTTGAATGAAAACATGCTTGGAGCGAACCATGAATCTCAAAATATCAAATAATTTTGGATGCACCCCTTTGGACATGGAGAAAGAAAAGCTGAATGAAAGTGGGCCAAGCATTTCATTGACTGACAACGAAGGACGACCTACGAAGGACGCCGAAAACTTGGAATGCAAGATTATATGCGAGAAAATCAAGGCCTCAAAAGCACCAAACAAAAAAGGGAGTTTGTGAACGTCATATTCATCGTTTAAAAAAAAATTGGGGAGCGGAATTATGGGATCCCTTGGGTGCCGAAACCCTCTCCTTTGGTGTTGGCCTTTATAAACGTGTTTGTGATACGAATATGTTCAGATATCGCAAACTGAATCACTAAAACAATATACTCGTCTTCTTCGATAGTGGATTTGTAAAGCTCGGAGAAAAAGCAGATTAGAAATCTATGCCAACTGTAAGCTCAAACTCATAGACATACATTTCATATAACAAGGACATCAACATGGCTGCCGGAAAACCGACTTCATCAATCCGGCAGCTCTTAATTGTTTACTTTTTTTGTATATAAAAAAAAAAAAAAAATTATTATAAAAATTCTTGGTTTTAAAAACACGAATGTACACTCGGCGAATTTATTAATAGGTGAGTTAAATTGTATTGTTAGCTAAATTAGTTATTGTGTCAATAACTTAATTAGTATCAATTTTATAATTCAGATTATTTAACATAATCATTAATTAGATATTTTGTCGAATACCTAATTACTAATAATTTACTATTTATTGTTATTGTATATTGTTTATTTTAATTATTAAAATGTTTTCTAACTAATTTGCTTTGTTTGTTACTGGCTGGCGAAGTAAGTTTACTCTTTACGCCACACTTCCACTTATAACACATAAAATAAATAAATTATAAAAATTCTGTAGGGCAATTTCTCTTATGGACCCCCCAATTTCGGCGAGCTAGTCACATTTAGTTAGAGCCCTTTAAGTATGCTACACAGAATTTTAAATTTTAAATTTCATAGTTTCACTTTGTCCCAATATATAACGAATGTTAACATACTTGACAATTTTAAGTGTTTGTCTGCTTGTTCGTGTAGTTTGCTAAGTATTGACCATAGTCAATAACTACTTGTTGCCATTTAATCTAAAGTGTGTCATCTTTTTGTTTATTTTCTTTTGTTTGTTTACGTTGCATTTTTGGATGACATTATTTTTAATTGTCCAATTTTGCAGAATGATTTGGATATTGCAACACTGCATCAAAATTTATTTGTATAATATTTTAGAGTAATTCTGGGTTATTTTAAGATAATTATAACTTTTAAATTTCAATAAATTTTGCACTGGATATCAGAGCAGTTGATCTTCAGTAATCAGTTGTGTCTGTTAGCTTATTGCCTGTTCGTTACAAGTGCTGAGATACTTTATTGAAAAAATATGTCGCTTATGCTCCCTTGTGAGCGAATATTGTGGGTTAAAAAGTAAATACTAAAAAACCCGCTTCGAACAGTCCAACGGAAGGCTGTTTTTCGATAGTAAAAAAAAACCTTAAAACATTAACTATTAAAGACCAGTATAAAATAACTTTGTAAAAATGGTGTTTCAATATCTCGGTATGAGATTCAACAAGAATACGATCTATTAAAACATACTTTAATGTCACAATAAATTAACAAACACAGCATTGTGTAAATTAAAGACAACAATTAAAAAGAAAAAAATTAAATCAGAATAAAAATCAATTAGATGGTGAAAGGAGTGTACGGCCCACCAACTGTAAAGGAGTCGTACAAATATATTAAAGGAAAAACAGAGGACATCAATTTCAAATCAATCAATTTGAAACGGCAATGAAAAGGGTGAAGTTAACCCAACAGCTTTGTTCAGTTACCTTAAGCAATAAAGTGAAAGATTTATAAGCCTTAGTCTAAGACTACACGATCTAGGTGCCATATTAGACGGAGTTGGGTTCGAAAATTGTCCGATCCGTCTGTGGACAATTAATGATCCATTATTGATTTACGTTAAGTATAGGTCTAAGTTTAATGCTCAGGTGTTAGGGTTGTCATGGGATAAATGAATTAATAAACCGAAGTCAAGTTCTAACGTAAACCGAAATATTAGGGTTTTTTTCTATTAGACTTGAAACAAAAGGAAAGCTTCAAGATAAGGATGCCTGGCATAGCCGTTGAGGCTACCTCGGCACCATTCAATATAAAAATAAGAAACTTTACAGAGTCTTTCTCAAACAAGTCAGAATGAACATCAGCAATACTACAAGGTCCGAATTGATATAATAAACAGGTTGTGGAATCAATGACAAATCTTAGGAACAATTCACAAGTCCCTTGAAGAATGGTCTAGATCTATGGAAGTCAAGAATGTTAGCCCACACAATCATTACCGCATTTGCTTATTCCTACGGATCTTGAAAGGAAGAAAAATGCAATCACAATGTTAGCAACCAAAAATAATTATGATTTTGTGTATAACATCGATCATAAGGGCTCATTCAGCAAACTACAGCGAATAACTTCGTACATTCTTCGGTTTATTCAATTATCTCTCAACAAAAAAGCACCAAGGCCTAAGCAATTGTCCTTGACCACTGAAGAACTCTGCAAAACAATCCAGAAATTGAAAGACAGAGTGAGATTAGTTGCCTATCTGCCTTTTTGAACGATAGAGGAATCATTCAGGAAGTGTAGCAGGCGAGTGGCCTGAATACTAAAAACAAGACGTCTTCCACACTCACGAATCTCCAAGACAATGACTCCTTTATGTTAACCCTTCTGAGATATCAGATATCCGTCGTCAATACAACTATCAAAGCATGGGCTCACATCCACAAAACTCAACGTTGATCATCTGCAATCGCAAACAAATGCAATTAATAGAGATGGCCAAATATTGCCCAACGAATTCTACCAACTCAAGGTCACTCAACTATTCAATGCAGGAATCATGCAATTGTCTTTCTTGACAACGAAACCACAGAAAATACAGGCATGTATTTTAGATGCGCTGATTGATACTCACCATGGAAGACGCAATCCACTACTACTAACCCCGATACAACTACAAAACGAAATAAAGCAAACCAAGGCACATTTACCACAATCCTTGAAACTACCTGCAGCTGGAGCTGGCTTGTCGCAGTTCTACAAATTAATGACCATAAAGGAAGGCCTGTCGCAAACTCCATTGACAACACCATGATATTTATCGATACATGCAGTCCAATTTCTTAATGTCTGCACCACAACTCAAGACCAACTACGACAGCTTTATTTGCCACAACATCCAATTGCAATACAAGTTCAACGCTGCAAGCTATTCTATCTGCTTGCGCTTCTCTTTAATTACTGACCATAGTCAATAGGTACTTGTTGCAATTCAATCCAAAGTGTGTCATTTTTTTGTTGATTTCCTTTTATTTGTTTGCGTTACACTTTCGGATGACATAACTTTTGTTATATTTTGCAAAATTAACAAAATATGATTTGGACATTGCAACAATGAGTCAAAATTTATTTGTATAATATTTCACCTTGAGATAATTATACTTTTTAAACTTTAATACATTTTCTTTGTTTATCAGCGCAATTGGTCGTAGTTATTATTTTGTTTCTGTCCATCTTTTGTTATTTGTTGCCTCTTTGTCACAAGTGCCGAGGTACAATACATAAAGTCAAAGCTAACTTAGTTTGAATGCAACGTTGATGCTAAGTATACAACACAAATATCAGAATGGGCTCTTCATGAGACCACTACATATATGGATTTTGGTCTCTGTAATAGAAGTTTTTCTCAAGAGGAAGCTATTATCTCAGTTCAACTGCAACAGAAGGTGAAATAAAGCAAGGACAGGTTGCAGGAGAAACATCAAAACCAGTAGAAAATACCTCAAGGAAATCTGAGCCAGAGAAAGCCAAGTGGATATCATTGTTCGAGTTTCATTTGTTGCACGCTCATTCTGCAAGGTTGGTTGCCAAGCGAACAAAGCACAGTGAGTGGAGAACAAAAGAAGGTAACGAAACCACGAAGAGAAGTTCCAAAAAAAAAAAACTAATTAAGATTTTTTTTTTATACGAATAATCAAAGTGAAATCCTAATCATTCTCCTCTTGACAGGTACTAGTAAATGTCGAGTAGAAGGAAGGAAAACACCTCACAAGTGGGTACGCTGAAGCATCAGAACGAGTTCAGCAAAAGAGGAATCCTCCTCTGAAGAAAGGACCGAGGAATCCCCGTCCTAAGCAGGAGGCTGAACCTGCCATCCGGCCATCTACAACACAGACAGCACCAAGAGATGAGCCGCTGTATACTGGGAATAATAGAGGAAGCAAGCCAGTGAAAAAGACCTTAGCACAAAATATGGAATGTGCGGGGTTTATCCCTCTTATTCGCCAGGTATACGATCGGATAGCCGTAGAGGATCAGCGGATACCGCGAAACCTACCCTATCCCATTTACCAGCACGCTATGTTACAATATTAGTCCCATGGCCCAAATCTAAAAACATCTGATTTTCAACAAACAAGTTGAGCACAGACAGTCATGAAAAGCATACAGTAAAAGTAAGGACAAAGAATTTGTGCAGATAAGTAATGTGTTCCAAAAAAAAAAAAAAAATTTAGTAAATAAATTGATATTAATTAATTTAAATTATATTTAAATAAGTTAAAATTTGAAATTAATTAGCAATTCATTTAATTAACTAATAATTAAAGTTTAAATAAAGTTATGTGAACGATTTAAAACCTTGATGTTATCGTGCTCTATCAAAAATCAATAGTTTGAGCTGAAACATTAACCTTTATAGTAGCTGTTCATCTTCTTAAATTTAATTTAATTAAAGCAAAAGGTTCTAAGAATGATTTAATCAGGGAAAAATTGAATGTGCGGCACAGCTTGGGGCGACATTTTCAAAGACAAAGAAGAACCTTATGAACATTTTACGAGCGTTCGACACGAATACAGTTGTAAGGAGTCAAAGTCGTCCCCCGTTTTCATTACACTTTTTATGTGTAATGCGTGGTTTTGACTTAACAATTTTTGTTTTTTAAGAATGCAACCCGGCATTGCTCAGATTGTCAAATTCGCAAAAAAGGATGGACGAGATTGCTTACTTTGGGATTGCGTGAAAAAAGATGAAAAGTAGCGAACGTATGGCTGGACGTTTTAATTGTGAGATGAGAAAAATTAAGATTAAAAATATTTCCTGTTCTCCCACAGAAATCATGGGCCAGAGAAGACCAATAGGTAGGGCGGGCGGGACCAATAGGTAGAAAGGGTAAGTACGCGCTTTTCTTTCAGATGGGACAGTCTGAGGAGTGTCAGTGAGCCAAAAATATAAAACCTCGCCCATCTTACGAACTAGCTAGTTCAAAAAACGTCGGTCTCATCAGCGCGCTGTCCTCGTAAAGTGGCACTTTTGAGTAGACCTAAAATAAACACAGTTCATAGTTTTTGAACAGACAACAGTAGGATCTTGCAGACACTTAACGTTGCAAAGCCTTTTGTCATTCTCCACAAATATATATTCGATCTAACACCAAAATACAAAGGTTCCGTTAATTCAAGGAATCAATTTCTTGGAACGGACTGATGAGCAGCCCTGATCGAAACCCCAGCTATAAATAACACCCGTTACAAGTTTGTTATTCAATACTTAAAGCTGTTATTGGTTCAACTTAAAATAGTCGAAGTGGTGGGAAGTCAATGCGGCGTTCAGGATTAATGAGCGAATGTTTCAAATTGCCTATCCTACAGATACTCCAAAGACCGTTACAATTCACGTGCCTAATAACCCTTATATAAACTAAGAGACAAATGAAACTTGCTTATTGGGTAGGATGATGTAATCAACTGGGCCTTTCTATACCATACCTATGCCTTTATAAGTGCATAAAGTATGCATGTAGGTATCATGTAACATTTGTTGCAAATACACTCCTGTAGTAAGTGAGATTGTTAACCTCACTCGTTGAGAAAGGAAGGGCGTTTAAGGTGAAGTGTAACCAACTGTAGAGAGACAGAGAAAGAAAGAAAAGAAAAATTTACAATAGAAAAAGAAATTGGAAAAAATGTATATTAAAATAAAAAAAGGCATTTAAAGAAAAAGATTTTATATAAGCGTTTTAATATTTAGAGCGATAGGGCTCGCTATAAGTGTTGTCAGTCGTTGTCGGCAGGCTTATCAACACGGAAAGTGTTTGATATGAACGGTTTGGAAATAGAATTCTTTCTTTGGTAATTTGTATTGCTTTTTTAACCCGTACCAAGAAAGATTCCAGTTCCGACCGCTATAGGTATCCCAAGCGCCTGACTACTTTGATCCTGCCCGAACTGTAGAAAAAACTTGCATTACATATTTACATGCGTTATGAACAACGGTCCCACATTCGTTGTCACTGAATAAGTGCATTAAAAATTTAAAACATTTGAAAAAAAAAAAAAGATGTCAGGCAATGAGAAATTATATTCAAATTTGGAAATTAAATTATTTGTTATATACAACAATACCGGTTAATACTTTGCCAGATTGTAGAAAAACGTCGGCGAGACAGCAATCATGGCTGGATATAAGTGCAGCCCATCGATGCGAGTATTGATGAATGCCGACGAAACGAACCAGCGTAAAGAAGTGTCCCCTTACCGGGAATCGAACCCGGGCCTTCTGAGTGAAAGCCACATATCCTAGCCACTCGGCCATATGGGACGCGTGGTCTCGGTGAACAATTTTCTTATTAAAGTTATTCTTAGTTCTAATTTTTTACGAGAATTTTGAGATAATACTTGTAAAATACATACATGGACACATACTTTTAGAAATGGAAATTTTTTAATTTGATTAAAAAATTATTTAAATTCATAGTTCATGTTCATATTGCCTAATGTTCGCAGACAATTGCCTCTATTCAAATGGACAAATTCCTGTTATTAGTAAATAAATCTTTGAATAGTTTAAAAGATCGAAATCACGTAATCACATCTATTTGTAAAAATATGATAAAGAAGAGAGAACGCCTTACACATGTAAAGCTTCGCCGTATACATCAGAGCTCACTTTCTTATAATTTTATATTATTATAGAGAGCTATAGATGCGCATAAACGCAACAGACAAAACAATTGGAAATATATCGATCGTTTATTGAGTCATATGAGGAAAGGATACATATAATCTTTAGAATTTCCAAAATGTGTATAAGATGAAGTTTAGAAATTAGCTTTGCCAGACAGTAATATCAGTTGTTTATGAAAAAAAAAAATAATCGAAAAAAAGCTAATACGACATATCTTCGTTGTTAGGATTTTAATATATTTCCTATTTTGAAAATAATGTACCATATAATATATACCTACTATACTATACTATAATAAAATTCTCGATATAGCAACACTTTCTTTTTTCTTTTCCATACTGTCTTTTCTACTGTCTAATTCTTTCATAAAAATTTTCATAAAAAACATATTCATTTAATGTTTCAAATTGAAAATTTTAATATCAAATAGTGAAATATTAATAATGAGGGATTTTGACCAACAGGAATTGATACGACAAATTAGTCGTAAGCTGGTCTTGTACGACCAGAATTTCCCTGGGTATGGCGAAAAATCGCTGGAAGATAGAGCTTGGCAGGAGATAAATTCAGCCATTGATGTGCCCGTGTATGAATGTAGATTCAAATGGCGTTCTTTGCGTGAATCATTCACCAAGAATTATAAACGAAATCGACATCAAGGGACATATTACAACGAAATGAGATTTATAATACCATATGTCACAATAGCAAGGTGAGGACACTCAAATGCAAAGTAAATATACTTTTTATTAATTCAGGTCTGGATTGGATGATCAATTGCGCGATCACATCCCAGTTAATGCTGCGATGGTCAAGAAGCTGCAGGCACCGAAGCCTCGGACGAACAGTTCTTACTCAGCTGTGTACCTGCTTTGAAGCGGTTCACAGCTCATCAGAATGCATTGGCGCGGGTAAAAATTCATGTAATATTATACGAAATCGAATTTAAAAAATGATCTCAAAGAAACATTTTAAATTTGTGTAAAATTATTATACGTTTGTATAAACATATTATAAGCTTCTTATATTCTCATGTGGCAAATAATTTGTAACGAAGGAGTAGCATTTCCCAATTATGTGTTTCCACATAGGTTTTAGCCGGCGCTGCAGTATAGGAACGACCATAGTCTGATCGATCGAATAATCGAAAACGGACTTCAACAATTTGTTGTGGCATTTCAGCTTTGCCACGTAATTAGAATTGGAGCCTTGGTGTTGTTGTTGTGCACTTGCTTGTGTGTAAAAAGGCTAGAATAAACTTTTTGTTGTCTCTTTCTCTCACGTTATCTTTGGTACCTTATGACGGATTTAATAAACATTTATTACAAAACAACTGTGGGCTTTATTTTTTTTTTTTAATACAAATCTCTTTAGTTAACGAAAAATTTTTCATTATTTTTTTTATGCGAAGCGCCTGAGAAATTTTCATTCTTTTATTGACTTCATATTAATTTTCTATTTATTTTAGAAATACGTGTTATTTCGTGCTTCTTTTCTTTTTCCCTCTTCTCTACTTCTTCATATCTACTTCATATGTTTAATTTGACTGCTTTAACCTTGAAATTTGTGTTTTGTGTAAATAATTATCTACATATTATGTATGAGCGTTTTATTAGCGTACATTCCATCGCCAGCACTGTTTTTACTTTTGCAAAGAAAGTTTTTACACAAAGTTTTTCGAGATTAGTGATACATGGCGATTGCTAATCACGCGCGCAAGCTAGTCTTATTTTCTTCAGAATGCATTAGAAAAGCCGAGCTTTTTATTTTTTTTTTTTTATTTTAGACCAACCACACGAGAAACAAGATTAATCTTGCGATCAAAACAATAAAGCAAAAAATTGTGAAGAGTCAGTTGAGTTGGAGCCAGCAACACGAAAGGACAATACACTGTTGTCAAGTGACGAGCGGAAAAAAAATCTGAAGTGAAGAAGAATAGATGGATTTTTTTTTTTTTTGAAGGAAGGAAGAAAAAAGAAAAAGGGGCAAACTAACTTCTTT
>KK502637.1:268767-300089 GCA_000688735.1 Glossina austeni
TTTTTTTCGAAAAAAACGAATTAAACTAGTGTAAAAACTGTGAAAAGCTTTAATAAAACTATAGTGTTTCGATAAAAAGTGTTTGGCTGTGTGGGCACGGTCATTTTCGAACATAAATTGGATTGCAATTGTGAATTTTTTGCCAAAAAATTACTTTCACTTTGATATATAAAACATACCCAGTGTTTCTCAAAAAACATATAAACACAAGACAAGACACGACAGTGTTTCGTTTCCACTTGTCTCAAAAACTGTATACAGGATAAGACGGGACAATTGGTTCGATTCTAAATTGTTCCGCGCTGCTATTTTGAAAACTGGAAGTGTTGCGCTTATTGCGGCAATATTTGGGCGTGGTCCTATAAGATATTTTGGCAAGGGTAGCTGCTAAATTGCTATTTGCTGTATACATAAACTATAAATGTTATCCCTTGTTGGCGCTGGAGTGCGGCTGTGCTTGTTCCGGCGTTGTCAATTTGTTGGCGTTTGCTGAGTGGCTGTGCCTCTGTCTTGTTGTTGCGGTGAGCGTCGTTTTTGTTATATATTTTTTATATACATAATTTTTAAACACAACACTTCGCCTCAAGTATACGATATTAGTGCGCTAAGTGAGATATTTCTGGAATATCTCATAATTCTAGTGCACAATGGTGAAGGGGAAGAAAAAGATCCCTGGACCGAAGAGTGTGGCGGGGGGATTGTCCGATGGGATGACGTCCTCCGATGATGAGAGCGTGGTGGCGAAGGGTGGCCAGAAGGTTGGTTTACTTAAGAGGGGTAGTGCTAAACGCGTCCACTGTCCGTCCGACGTGTTGGATAGCGACACCGGGGTGTTAAGCCGTAGTGATTCTTTGCCTACGGTTGCGGACTCTCGGCCAGGCAAGAAGCGCAAAGCCAAGAACGGCCCTGTGGCTGAACCCGCTGCCTCCGCCCCTGTAGTGGGCGCGGCAGCTTCCGCGGCTAGCAGGCTAGTGCGTGCGGAGGAGCGGAATGCTGTTACGGGGTCGGTGGGCAAAGTGAAGGCGATTACCACTCGCCTTCAAAAATGCGTCCTCTCGCAATGTCTCCCTAGAGGCTGCCGCCGAGATATTGGGGCTTAGTGGGGAGTATGAGGCGATATTATTCGCCTTGGTAGCTGACAATGCGCGCTTTCAAGGCCGCATTGATCAGCTGGAGAAAGGCGGCGGATGCTTCACATCCGCCTCCTGCTTTGGTGCGGCACCCCCAACAGCGCCGGTTCCGAAACCGGTTGTTGAGGCAACGCCGGCTGCACGACCTCCCAAACGAGTGAAGACCTGGTCCGTAGCTCCAAGGCTGCGGACGCCGATAAGGAGGTGGTGAAGAAGGTTTTGGAGCAGGTGGCTCCGACGCTGGGCGTTCGCGTGCACGATGTGAAGCCGATCCGAGGAGGTGGAGCGGTTATCCGTACTCCATCTGCTGCGGAGAGGACAAAGATAGGGGGGAACGCAAAATTCGGGGAAGTTGGGCTCAATATCTGGATTGAAGAGAAGCTGGACCCGAAGGTGGTATGTCAGTCCGTACATAAAATGCTGGATCCGTATGCGTTTATGGAGGGCTTGTATGAGATGAACCTAAAAGGTACATTCTCTGCCGAGGAATTCGGAAGGAATGTCCGGATGGTCTCGAAACCTTGGGTTAAAGGTGGCGGTATGACCAACGTCGTTCTTGAGGGATGTCCTCGCGCAATGGATATCCTCTTGAACGTTGCGCATCGCCAATAGTCAGTTTTCCTGTAACTGTTGATGTAGAATTTATTTGCGTAAAAATTGTTCTTAAAATCTGTACGTTGTATATAGCCTGCTCTTATATCCTTCCAATGTCTGATATTTCTATTTACTTGAAACATTTACAAGTGTTAAAATGATCTAAATCTAAAATCTTCAGACAAAATTTTGGTTTTAGGAGATTTTAATTTACCGTTTGTATCGTGGTGCTGTGACGAGGACCTCGGTTATTACACTCCTGTTTCTTACCCCTTGCTATACACTGACTTTTTTGAGGAACTTTACGAGCTATGTCTATTCCAAAATAACTCAATCGTTAATAATAATGGTAGACTTTTAGATTTAATTTTTTTTAACTACTCAAAACGTAAGTGTAAGTCGTTTTGATCCGTACATTTTGCCTGAAGACATACATCATCCTACATGGGGGATAAATTTAGGCAATCTGCAAACTATGCAAGTCCTTAATAAGACTTGCAATAAAATATATTTGTTTAGGAAAATCAATTATAATAAACTTCATAATATTCTGAATAGCTTCCACTGGAACTCAGAATATTCTGATATTGATGGTTCCCTTGATTCTATTTATAATATTCTCTTATATGCTATAACTAAGTCGGTGCCTATACAATCAGACATTTATTCATCAATTTATCCTATTTGGTTTAATAAACATCTTAAGCTGATCAGAAATAAAAAGAGTAGATTGTTTACAAAAATTCAAACGCAGTGGACTCGTTATGGATTATACACGTTATTTGGATGCTAGACGTGAATACAACGTTGAATAAAATAAGTCTTATGCGGTGTATTTGTAAAGGATGAAAAGTCAATTATTTTCTAATCCTAAATGCAGCAGATAACTCAATACCACATAAGAATTATGTTTTACTAGCACCGACAAGAGTAAGAATAATTGCGGCCAACGGAAATTCAGTAGAACTTCGTGCAATTTTGGACTCCGGTTCCCAAGTAAACCAGGTCTCTGAACGCCTAATTAGAAAATTAGGTGCTTCAACAAGTGAAACATCACTACTCATTGATGGCAATGGCAACAGAGAGAAAAGGGCAACAAGGCGAGTATACGTCAAATTATCATCTAGAGATGCCAGCTTTACTACGGATTTAGAAGCCTTCATCCTTCCATCAACCATTTCCCCACAATCTTATCGTTCATTAGACGTACCAGGATGGAGGATTCCTAAGAAAAAAACGAAGAAAAAAAACGCTTTTTGACAACAACAAATGCAGAGAGAATCAGATCATCAATAAGGCAGATCGAGAGTATATGCAAAAATTAGCAAAAATAAGTAGTTTTTACAATTGTCTAATGAACATTCACTAACCGAAAATAATAAAAATTTTCAAAGAAGTATGCGTTACGATAAACAACAACGTAGTCAACAATTGTATCATAATTTTCAACAACCTGATCCATTTTTATTTTTGGTAAATTACGACGAGGAGTATGAAGTTTTACCAAACCAGCTGTTGCAGGCGCGTATTTTTATTATTTAATAGAAATCCTGGTTTTTCCAAGAATTATTGCAACTTTGTGTTTTGTAAATATTGTAAAAAGTAAAAATTAATTTATTTAGCGAATGTGATCTTTGTAATGACGAATAGTGACCACGATTATTGAGAGCAACCGATCCAACAGTAACGTAGACAACCAACAACAACATAGTCAACAGCACTTTATAACAATAAGGACAGCAAACGATATTAACGATATTCAAGTTATCAAGTTTTAGCTAAAAGTTTCTTATAGATAAAGGGAAACCAAAGAATTATAAAAGGAAATAGGAAGAAGTCTCTCTGTATAATATAATGGGGGATTTTGCTTTACGCAACTGGTGTATTGTTCTTATACCAAAATCTCACATATACAGTGAGAGAGTAACAGACATAAGAGATTTAAATGTGACGGAAGCAACAACAAATTCGTGAGATCAAAACGCGCAAAAGAAAAAAAGAGTTGATTGGTTTGGATGAGGGGGATTAGCTAGTTCGACAGCAAGGAGGACAGTTGCGAGGATGAAAACAACAAAGAATTTTTAATTTAAGTCGGTTTAGAAAAGAAAAAATTAAAAAATATTTAAAACTTCTTTTCGCTTCAAAAAAGAAAAAAAAAACGCTATTATCAAGGCGTTAAAACATCGAAAATAGTAAAGAATATTTTAAAAGGAAAGTTAAATCTAATTAGTGGTTGCAGATTTCATTATTAACACATCGATACGTTTATAAAATATGATGAAAATGCTTGAAACTGTAACACAAAAAGAAAGACCTTGTAGAACAAATAATAAATTGGTTAAAAGGAGTGCAAATGAATAATAAATTAGTACAAGACTAAGGCGCACTTACTTTGAAAGAAAAACCCGCTAAAAAGTGGAAACGTATGTTGTATACGCTTGTTAAATGATTACACCCAGTTTATATATATATATAAATATATATCAAAAAAAAAAAAAACGACATACCCACCTCTTTTTGCGCTACTGCTGAAAATAAAGATGATAAGTATTGCAGAGAAAATGGGTACCCTAACGAGCTTTGAAATCCGATCCCCAAAAAACAATTGACTAATAAGTCTACTGCTTCTAAAAATGCAAGTCATCATCATCGGAACAGGAAGCAATTAAGTCGGTTGATTTAACAAATCGAAAGCTTTCCTCAATGACCAAGTTAACAAACATAACCCCGCTCAAATTAACTGACACTATGTTAATAAACGTATTGTCTAACAGTAATAAGCCGAAAGATCTCATTGTAATTGCACCCAGAAAATCGATATCCCCGCCGTGTTTAGAATTCAGAAATGAAAATTTTCGAACACACTCTGCACCTAGTTGACAGAGGGCACTAGAACAGCATAATTGTGCATAGCGGGTATTAAGAAAAAAATAGGATGGAATGACTGACTGACTCTGACATATCGCGCATTGCGCGCGCAACGAATGGATACAATTTCCTATATATCGCCATACTCAGAACGTTAACCGATTTTGCGCCCATTAGAATGATAAGCATTTCGCACTACACGACAACAATTGAAGAACATAGGTTTGTTCCATCATCTAGTTAATCAATAACCTAAATAATTAAGATAACCCACACAGAATAATATAAATATGTACTTATTCAAATGCACACATATATATGTTATATAGCCAAGCTATACGTTACGGACCACTCTAATGAATGCCATAATTAACCTGAAACTTCATAAACAACGACTGTCACTTTAGCTTATCACAAACAATTCTCATCGGTTTCCCATTGCACCGTACAATAAAGATTTCTCTCCGGTCTCCCATTTTTTAAATTACTTAAAGTGCTGACTGTCAATAATTGGTTAACCCAAAGGTTTATTAGTCAGTTCTAGTTCAAGTCTAGTTCGAGTTTGGCAAAAATTTAGATTATAAAGCTCTGCTGAATTCTTTGGAATTATTAAATAAAAAGTACAACCAAAAGGTATTCGATTTGTTTAACTTACATAATAAGCGCTTTTCAGTAATAAGAAAAAGACGGTCATTAATAATTGCTGAACAGTCAGTAGCATTATTTGGCACATACAGCAAATTTTTTAGCGCGATATCGCTTTTGGTCATATTTTTTTGTCATATTTTTATGCATTTGATTTCTTATCTCGCAAGAGCTCGGGGGCTTTATCGAAGTCAGTTCACGCATTAAGGCATTTTTCTGTCGCGAAAGATTAATAAAGCTGAACAACCAAATATACATTAAGACTACTCTAAGAAGAGAGGCGTATTTAAAGAGGAAAGGACGCATCACTTAGCCTGCGACAATCGAACGAGTTGGTTTAAAATCGAGAATATAGTAGGAACTTTCAACAAATAGAAAGATTGCAGCAACCGCCTATATCAATGTAGGGGATTGCTATCGGCAATAGCGGAGAGCACCGCGAAACAAGCTGCTTTCTAATCGTCAACGAAGAAAGGATTATAGGAAGAGAAAAAAAAAAAAAAAACTCCAAAACCGTGTGGGTTTTGCTTCCTGCAAATAGTTTCATCTCTAACATAGCATGCTCACTAAACCAATGGCCAACTCAGACCGGAAAACAACGCAGCAAAGCAGTCAGCAAGATACAAGCAACGACGATGGAAAAACCCCACCGCAAAATCGAGTTGGATTATATTGTTGTTGTGTTCGCATATCATTATATGCATTCACTTTGAAGTGTGACAGAATATTGCAAATTCAGCATAACTCTTTTGCTAAAAGAAAAATAAAAAATGATGTCACACTTCACCTGGCTGAGTATTGCATTTCCAAATACAGTACGATGCCAAACGACCCAATTAAAACAATTAGTATTTTGTTTATGTTGGCATAATTTAGTGTAGTCAGTCAGTGTAATCAGTTTGGCAACTGATCGCGACGTGATCGTATCGTTTTATTCTTGTGTGAAGAGTTATTGAACTGTTTTCAAATTCTTATTGCTTTATTTCTTTTTACACGTTTGAAGCCCAACTATTTGTAAAGGCATAAAAGTGTAAAGGGTGTAAGAATTAATTATTATATTAATTTGTGTATAAATAGCCCGATAAGAATTAAATAAAACCAATTCGGCTAAATGCAATTCAAACAAGCGTATCAATCCGCTAGTGCAATAAAAGGCGTTCCATCCGCCTACTATCATAGATAAGGACTGCTTCATGCCGAACTTGAGCCAGATAGACTTGGCGTTTGTAACTTCCGCGAACAAAGTTCAGGGAGGGTATCTGTCGGTCTGTTCTTGCCATTGCATAATTTTGCAAAATAGCGTCTTGCCGCTACGTATGCAAAAAGAGAGGCGAGAGAAGTTTTTGGCTTGAGAGTTCGTCGGTGGTGGATTTGGCTTTTTGGTTTGAGTTTGTCTTACTTTTTGAACAAACCTCTGGAGAGGATAGTTGGAGTTGCAGAAAAAAAGCAAAAAAAACTGAGCAACGGAAAGTTATTAGTGCCGGTACAATCGGCAACCGCTCTACAAACGACTGAGCTAGGTCGCATGACACTTTCTGAAGCCGAGCAGTCAAAGTAAAACACCAACGAAAATCTGGGTCACTCCTTTGGAAGGATTCATGTGGAATCGTTCAAATAAAATAAAATATAATTCAAAATTCAATCAAAATAATAATAACATTACAATATTTTTTTTTTTTTGATTTCTACATGTTTAGTGATGCAGAATGAAGAGAAGGGGAAAGTGAAAGAGAACTCATAAAAACTTGACTTAAACTTGAAGCTTAAATCTAAACAAGAAAACATTACTAACAATGAAGAGATAAAACTACTCTAGACTGACGGTAAAGCAATATATCTACACCACCACACGTTAGATTTCAAATTTGGATTTTATTATCTAATAAGCTTGATCTGAAGCTTAGTAAATAGAGTAAAAATAGAGGAATTTTTGTTCCATTTGCGACTCTGTAATGGTTTGCTAATTCCGATGACGATTTTTGACGGTCATAGAGAATGAATTGGGTGATGCTTGGGAGAAATGAAGCAACTGTGAACGAAAACGAATTTTTGGTGTAACGAGATTTCTCTTTACGTATTGATATAGAAAAGAAATTCCAGTAGCTCGTATATTAATAACAGTAGTAATAAAATTTACTGCTCTTAAAATTGACGAAATTCCGGCTAAGTGAGAAGAGAAAAAATAGCTAAATCTACTGAAGCTCCTCCATGAGCAATAAGAGAGGAAAGTGTGGGGTATACAGTTCATCCAATTCCGGCCCCATTTTCCACTATACTTCTTATTAAGAGAAGAGCTAAAATCAACCTAAGCAACAATTGAATGTCTATGGACGGTTTCGGACAAAGATAACCTGTCCACACCCTAAACTTAGCGTAAGAGGCTAGCTGCGAGTTTATAAAAATTATAATATTTAACTGTTGCATGCTAAGAAATTATGGCAAAGTTTGCTTGCAAGGCAATCTTAGATGCCTAATAGCTTTTAAAAAGTCAACGCCATGAAATGTGCGGCTATCCGGCGGCAACTACCGAATTCCGACCATTTCACATTTTTGGCTTGTAAAATCTTATGGTTTGAATGTCAAATTACGCTTTCCTATCACTCGCAATTTTATACTGTGGCAACGATACCAACACACATTGTACTGTTTTCTAATAGACAATGAGCCACTACACCGAATCCAAGAATTTCCCGTTTTAGCATATATCCAACACGATTTAGTTCCCTACGACAAAGTTTCGATATGCCAGAGTAAACAATATAACAACGCAAAATAGTGACGATAGAGCATAATAGGACTCATAGAGCCGCATAGGAAAATATCAATAGTGAGAGAATGAGATCACGGAAATAAAAAAACATTTTTCCTTCGTTTTAAAAAGAAAAAGTGTCAAATTACAAGGATAACGACGTCTCCTTCTCTTTATACAAAATTTAAATACTACATACCCAAGTATATAATCCTTTAAAAAAAAAAATGAAAAAATTAGTTATCGAATTTGGTATCGTATAATCGATAATGTCGAGAACAATCGTAGATGTGAAATTACCCATCCTTCCATGATATTACTCGATAAGTGCCGACAGCGGCGAAGTGCAACTACAAACTGAGTAATCAACAACTTGGAGAAAATGCACGTCACTACACATCGACAGAGTTATTTGTCAATCATATTGTTACATAACACGAGAATATTACTTTGTAACGTCCGCGTACATTTGCAGTGTACGGATTCCGTCAGTCTGCTTTGACCACTGTTCTATCCCAATAGAGTAGGTAAAATCATAATAACGGCCAACCTTTGTGAAGAACCTCTATTCATAATTCTTTTTCTCTCTGAATAACGCTATTATGCAAGAGAGAATTATGAAAAGAGGAAGAGTCCAAAAAGTCTGTCTGTATGATTTGAGGGTTTTCTTTCTTGGCTTTTTAAATCTGCCAATTGGTTTTTGGACGGGAGTCGTTCGCTTATAGTTAAAGCTTAAAACACATACACATACTAACATATTTCAACTTTTTTATAGTAAATACTCAGTTTCTTTAAATTCTCATATGTTCTGTCATCCGAATGCGAATTTTGAATGGTGTCAGCAATAAAAAGAGATTATCTTGGCCTGATTCCGTTAATGTGGAAGGAAACAAAATACTACTAAAAATGTTTATACATTTGTATACTCTTTCGGAGTTTTATTTTTTTTCAAAAGCTGACCTGGTACAGCCGCCACCCGGCCACCGAATCACGGATTTGCCGGCGGTGGTCCGACTCAATGCAGCCGGACTGATCACCCGGATGTTCGAAGAACTGCAACGCACCGGAGCACCGGACCGGCAGACTGTGCTGGTCGACGAACGACTGTACGTCATCACCGTCAGCCACCGAGGGGAATGGGGAGGTAAACGGGACGGCCCTCGCCGCATCCGGAAGCGTTAAGCATCCGCCACACCGAAGCCCTCACCGACAGACCAACCCCGGAAAGGCGCATCACCAATCACTTCTTCCCCCCGAAGAACGGAGGATCTTCGGAGATCCCCCCCAATAACCAATAACCAATAACAACCAAACAATCTTTTTTGTTTGTTGCTTTTTTTTAAAAAAAATTCCAATTGACGCTAGTCGCATTATACAATAACTGGCGCTCAACGAAATTATAAACGGAAAGCGTACCTAAAGAAAATAGTTTTTTTTATTAAATATAATCCGGCATGTTAATTACGCCCGACGCCCAGCGAACACGTCATTAAAATTTCCCAAATTAAAATTTTCAAAATTTAGTTTCAAAAAAACATTTGTAAACTAGTGATAGCAATGAAATAGATTGGAACGAAATGAGAGCGTTGAAATAAAAATAAAAACCTAACACAAAATTTATAATTTCTCAGATTATACCCTTCTGCAAGTTAGTAAAGAAAATCATCCAAGCCTTCGATTAGAGATTATCCGGTAAGTAGCCGCAGGTTTAGTAAGACCATCAAGGCGCGAATTCGAGTGATCACGGTATTCATTTCATTAACGATTGTTGTGTTAACGATTTTTTTTCCCTTAAAATAAATCTTCGGTTGTGTTTTTTTACGTATTCCTCAGTTTTTCTGCGAAAGAAATAATTTTTTTTTCTTAATATTTCACTATTGAACTGATTCATTGTGCCTTAAATAAAATCTGTCTGTTCAAATAAGGTCGGAATAAAATGCACACTAAACTATGAGTTACATAGACGTACTTTTTGAAACGCTTGTTTAAGTGGGTTCGAATTGGATGCGACTGGATCGATAGAAGAAATGCGTCGCAGATGGGCCCAAGTCCTAGGAGGTGAAGTGGAAGACAGTGTACTACCCCGATTAGTGTAACTATAGGAATCATATAAAATGCGCCATGTTATTCGAAGAACTTCACCAGGATCGTCTGTCCGCAAAGAGAGCTCTACGCAGCCGGCATGAGTTCGATAAATTCTTTATTATATTTTAATCAGAAAGAGGAAAATAAATCTTGTTAATAATTAATTCGTAAGCAAACATGTATGAATTCAGCTTAAGTAAACAATAGTTTGCAAGAAAAAATAAAACAAAAATAAACTGATTCCCAAAAACTGAAAAATTTTTGAATAGTCCATGCCGTCCCACGAGTCCAGAAAGAAACTCCGCGTCAGCGAATACGCCATCGCGACAAGTTAACGACATACGTCAGAGTACATAGAAAATTTCACAGCCACAGTTAAGTCAGCAAATTTATATCGGCCAAAACTGGCAAAACTTTAGTAGCTGGTGAAAATTCATGCAATGTTGAAGGAGACAAGATGGTACTCATTTATGCTTTGAAGTCAATAGAATTAGTGTTACAAACATCATCGCGGGCCAATGGGTCGCAGCCACAGTTGACACTGGTGCAACCATTAGTTTCCTAGCGGAAACTTTCGTAGAACAACTTGAGGAAAGATATAAGAGAACAACCCATCGAGCGAATATCTTCCTAACAGATGGAACACCGCTTAAAACCGATAACACTTTTACATGTGCCGTACATTTTGAAAAAAGAACCACTCTGGTCCATTTCGTTATTATACCCGGAGCAACAGAATATTACTTCTTAAAGCATTCAGAGCTACGTTGACATGTTCAGGGAAGTTTGCATCTTGCGGAAGCACCACCGAAAAGGTTAAAATTTACTGAGCGAACCGCCGAGAAGATACGCATACCCGAACGCAAGGATGACCTTGCGACAACAGAGGAATTAAAATTTACTAAACGCACAGAAGGAATAACTACCGAACCTAGCACAATCGCGAACACCAAAAAATCCAAGTTTCTACGAAAAGAACTACCAAAATTAGCCAGCTTACAAGAAGTTACGAATAAGCGTAGAAATCAAAAAATTAATTGCGAATGGCCGCAGATCAAAACAGCTTATAGCTCCTATAGCTCTCCAATCACCTTAGCCCGAAAGAAAAATGGAGTTTGGCGTAAGTATATGGATTTGCGGAAAACGAAAATTTCATTTTTTTCGATTTAGGACGATGTCACCTTTTACGTTTTTGGTAAAGAACGAAAAGTTGATTTTTTTCGATTAGGGACGATGTTGATTATTTAATTTGCTGCTAAGAGTAAAAATGCTTCGTAATGATGATGTAAATTGTGTGTATGTTAACTGATTGATATTATGGATCATTTAAAAAACTTTTTTTTTTCTTTTTTTTTTTTTGTAATATCCCGTGATCTAGCGAGGCAATATAAAATTACAAAGTGTAAGACCAATTACAACAGATGGGCAATGCATTTGTTACGTTAAAATACTCCTAAGATTACATTAAACACAATGCGGGTTCCATATCATTGAAGGAAATATCAGCAATTGTCCATAAAGTTAAAAGATTCATGGATATCGTAATGTCCGTGTGTATAGAGGTAGCAAGTTTCGGTCGATTGGCTTTTCCCCGCGCTTTACAATAAAGTAGTTTTCACTATAATAACGGAATTCCGTTAATTAGTGTTTCTTCATGATATAGTTTAAATGCGGAATTGCATTTTCGCTGAAAGCATTATTTTACAGCATGGAGCGCATGATACAATAACTGCTGTAATAATCATATCTCTTAAAATGTGGCTTTAATAAAAGCATAATTCTATAGGCAAACAGAATGTGTAAGGACACATAAGCAATTTCCCCGTTAGACATAAAAGCGGCCTATAGACACAAAGTATTACACATAGACATAGGATTGACACACATTTAAGCATTAAAGTCGATATGAAGTGTAACTGCTGTAGAGTACAAATTCAATCATACAAATTGCAAATGGAAAAGAAACAAAATTTAATGGCATATGTCAAATTGTCAAGTATTCGATATGGAAAACAAATCGTACAGTTGAAATAGTGTCATCTAATCAATAACCTAATTTAGTATAAGCAACTCTAATTTCCGCTAGGTTGAGTAAAATTATAGTAAATGTAAACAAAAAAATTAAGAAAAAGAAAATTTGGTGTAAAAAGGGGGAGAAAATTAAATAAAATCAATCATTCTTTTCCATGAAAAATCAAGCGATTTAATGGCTCTTTTATTTCCTAGCGATTACAGCGACAAATTTTGTATTACAAGAGAATGCTTTAGCAAATCGATTGTCAGCAAATTACAATACAATAACAATAAAGTAGGTAACAAACATATAATTTGGCAGATCTAAAAACTATCAAATATTATTTTGGCAATCATTACGAAGCTCAGCTTATAACATATGGTTTTGCTAGATAATAGAACCTTGTTCAAGACAAAAAACAGAAATGAATCCAATTAATTCACAGAGAATTTTGTCTAAAAATTATGCTGATGATGATAATAAAAGAGTGCAGTGAAATTTAAGTCCCTTTAGTAACATGTTCATGAGTAATTGAAGGTAAAAGCATTCCGACCTTCATTTAATTTTGATCCGCAGTGTCATCAGTGGCTAAACAAAATAAGAAGATATACGACAAAAACAAAAAAGGAGAATAATTTATAGTGCTCCCAAGTTGGTAGATAAACAGAAAATCTCTTCCAACAGACACATGCTAAACCTTATAGGAATAACAGATATGCCTGCCAGCATACAATCCAAGAGAAATCATAACCAAAATCAAATTTGAGAAATATAAAAAGTTGAATTCGTAAAAATTCAATGAAATATAAAATAATCCAATAAGAGGAAAAGTTAAATTAAGGCAATTAAAATCAAAATATCCAAAAATGCTTGTAGTGTAGTGTTAAAACTATCTATGTGCTGCACGTATTGTAGATAAGCATAATATACCTTAAGCGTAAGGCGTAACAAGGCTACCGATAGTTAAGGAAAGTATATATCACCAGTGATGATTTTGATGGATTATGTCTGCAATCCAACAGTATTGAAATTTTTAAAGCAAGCGACAGGTTTGTTTGCTAAATAAATCCAAAAATTAGGCAACAGATTATTCAAATATTATGACGAAGAAGTACAAGGAAACAGGAAACATACGAAGCAAACATATGCGATAAGTTAATAACTATTTGTTCATATTAGCACCAAATTGTATTTATTTATGGTATTGTGTTTTGATGACTATTTAAAGGTCAAAGCATTTCTTTTATTTATATACCATTCTAAACTTGGATTATATTGAAACTAACCCAAAAATAAGTAAATAAAGTGCTGGTTAAAGCCTTTTTTTTCCTTTGTTTTATTTATCTCAACACAATTCCACCGAAGCGGAGCATGGTGCTGCTGCACGCACTAGGCACGGTTTTCTTCTATGAAAAAATACAAAAGAAAAAAATATGAATAAAAAAAATCAACTAGAAATCGAATCAAACCAAATTGAATGTTTTTTTTTTTGCATAAAACTAACTCTTGCACATGGACTATCTATATAAACTAATGCTGGTCAACTATCAGTTAGTGTTGTCACGGTGTTGATATCTTATCTCTGCTTCGGTTATAACATGTGGATATCCATCAATTTGGACATTTTCATTTTTTTTTCTTTTTGTTTGATGGGAAACAAATTGATATCAACGATTAAAACTTATTGATTTGCTAATAACATCAATTGCACACTGTCCAAAAATATTGGACGCTATTTACGATAAATAAAGAAAAGTAATAGCCAAAAACTTATCAAGTTACTGGAGTTGACAAAATATTAGGTTATGTATATATAAGCTAAGGATTACCCTAACAAAAAGAATAAATTCACGAACCACTCTAATAAATAATATAAGCAAACATAAAATTTCATAAACAATGAGTGTCATACGAACTCATTGTAAATACTTCTCTCACCAATCTCACATTGCACCCTACTATAAACACTTCTCGCCAATCTCATGTTGCATTCTACTATAAACATTTCTCCGTTTCGATAAAAGTGTTGACTGTCGATTATTGGATAACCCAAAGGTTTCATATAAATTAAAATTAAGTCAGCTCATTATCAGACATCAACTGTTCCATCTTAACATCTTAACATCTTAAGTTCCTCCAACCAACCCAAAAATAAAATAATTTGTTAAATAAAATGAAAAACTAAAAAAAATAAAATTGTGTTTTAATTAAGTTCAGAAGTATCAACCCAATAAAATAAAAACTTAAATAAATATACATTTGAAAGCTAAAACATAGAATGTATAAAAGTCACATTAACTGATCAAAAGTGAATTTAATCGAACATTAATGATAAAATAAATATACTCGTGTCTGCCAAATGGCTATAGATGCAGTAATATTGTTCATAATTAAAGGAGATTCCACCACCAAGGCACATGGGAAACGAAATCAACAGTGATTATGTTGTAGAAGTGAAAATATTACAGAATACAAGAAAATAGTGAGGTTGAGAGAGGCAAAGAGGCGAGTTATTTCTGAAAGACGTGATTTAACTATAAGTAAGAGTGCCAACGAATAGCCACCGAGGCTTACCTCGGCATTATTTCAATAGTTAAGTTAAATTATTCCGAATAGGAAAAATATCAAACTCCACAACATATATTTAAATTATTCTTCTCCTTTCATTCTGTTTAATTCTTGCTAACTGTGGTGCTAACTGAGAGCAAGGCCAGGGCAAATATTGTTTTGGATCAGACTGCAAACGGGTTCCCGGCAACCCGGACCATGATCTATTGCAAAAGTAGTTATTAGTGGAATGCCCTTAGGCAAAAGTTACGAAATAACAGTAACAACCAATGAAAGTCCGCGATAGGTTAAAAGCCAAGACGAGAAATAAACAAACTGGAATATAGGTTGACCATTATAAACAACGAAATTATTAACTTTAACGTGTGACTTTTCCATTTTAGCATTAGTTACAAATGCAAACTCTGTAGCATCGTAGAATATAGGGCTGGTAAATTCACCAACGAGAAATGACTAACTGGAAGAATAATTGCTAGGCCTAACATATTGGCATGCCTGCGAAAGTAAAATTAAAAATGTAAATATAGCTGACAAAGAAGAAAAGGAGGTATCATTTGAGAAACAATGTTCTGTTCTGTGCCGTAAAAGAAATTCGAGTAAACTAATTTATGTTTTTAGTAAAATAAAGAACAAATTGTGCAAAAAAACACCATAAAATTCGTATATTATACTAAGGCTGGCGACCGCATTTTTTCGTTCGGTTTTATATTAGACGTTATTTGAAGAGCATTTGTGTAAAATGAATAAGTTTTAAGGCCAAGATTTATAATTGCCCAAAAGATAAGACAAATGTAAATTCACTCTTATTGAAGTCAACAACTATGAAGTGTGACGTCACTGATGAAGAAATCATGTACTTATTTGCATTTAGTGTTGCGACACTACAAATGGTTTGAAATAATTACTGATAATAGTTTGTCATGAAATTTACCATTCAAAGCGACACTTGACGACGTAGAATGATTTACAGAAATCAAATCTGGTTATAATAATGCGATGTAGAATGCATTACTTTAGGTAGCTTAAATACTTCGCACTCCATATGATGACTGTGCAGGGCATACTTCCTGGCACACTTTCACCTTAGCCTTATAACTTATATGAAACATAACTTATTAAATTTAAAAGCCGAAAAGGATATATCTATTATCTAAATTAGATTCTTGCAAATGGAAACTCTTAACGCGCTACGGTATTTTGCAGTAGCATTACTTTTCTTTCCAACAAAACGTGTACAAACATAATCACATCTTTGGACACTACAACTTACTCTACTCACCACTACACCGAATTGGGCAATTAATAGAAAAAAGGAATTATGAAGACACCCGAAAAATAGCAAAAGATCATAGATAATAATGGTCAATACCTACTTGAATAAAATTGATTTTCGATTTCGTCGAATTTTAACGAAAATTTAACAAATAAAAGTCAATGGCGTATAACTTTAATGATAATAATTTTATCAATCAGCGTGGAATACCCGCACAAGGCCAACAGACCAACCAAAACTGACGAGAGATTCCTCATTTTTTCAACGAGATCATCATCAACAACAATTGGGTACATCGAATTGATCAAATCAAGTTGATAATGAAGAAGCCTATAATGATTTCCTCCAAAACAGGATGCAAAAGAGGCAAAACAACCTAAACAAGAGAGAGATCTAGTCCATCAAAAGAATTCAGACCCTAGACCAGCTCAGGTTGAAACTGCTCTAAAAGATGAGCTACAATATTCTGGTAATAATAGGGGAAGTAAACCCATGAAACAGACCCTTGGCCAGAATTTTGAATGTTCTGGTTTCATACCTTTAGATTTAGAAAGGTTTATGACCAAATGGCCATTGAAGAGCAAAGGCTACAAAGAGATCTTCCTTTCTGTATTTTTCAAAATACAGAAAATATCAGGTTAAGTGTGTTCAAAAAGTTCCACACTTACATACAATGATAGATTCGTTAGCTGCAATCAGTGCTGAAGAATATAATATTCCATTACCAATATATGGTTATATTTGTGGTTTCAGTCCAACCATAACACCAGGTGGAGATAAAGTATTCTGGAATTTACCAACTTGTGCCATACCAAAACCTAGTAGTGCACCTGGAACACATATCTTAAGATAAGGTACATTCGGCCCCATAACAGCTGCAAATCATAATGTTTATGAATGTTATGTTAGTCCATATATTACTTCAAAGCATATAGAGTCGCGTAGGAATTTAGCAACAACCTCATGCGTATATACATGGATACAACTCCCAGCTGGCTGACATCCAGCCAATGGAATACCCAATGAGAATCTATATGTAGTACATACATACAAATATATACAAGTATATGAGATGCAAATCAAAGTAGTAAAAAGAACAAGGAAGAATTAAAAATTTACATGCATTACGCTTTCATAATTTATTATGACAGATTTGTTCATGTTTTGTTAAAGTCATCGCGTGTACTTGCTGCTTATTTTTCGCGCAGGATTTCAAACATTTTTTATCATATTTTATTAGATTTTTGATTTTAAATATTTTTATTTTCAACATTATTATATCCATATCCATATTCATATTCAACTTCTTCGTAGCGACTCTGTGTTGTCTCCATTCTCCATAGATACTTTTTTTTTTTATAAACGAAGTAAAAGAAAAAGCTAGCTAACGGCTTTTAGCGAGAAATGAAAATCATTTCACAACTACAAAGAGAAGGTTTGATCAAGTGCAAAATTAGTAAAAGAAAAAGCCAGCTAACGGCTTTTAGCGAGAAGAAATTTCTGAACAAGACATTTCCTGTATTCGCGAAATACAACATCCAAGTACGAAAAATTCAATCATAAATATATTATTCAAATTGGAAAGAAAATTGATCCAATTTATATGGAAAGGTGACAAAAAATTCAAAAAATTGATCAAATTTATATAGAAAAGGGACAAAAAAGGTGAGTGCATTATTAATTATATTTGCTTTTATTATAAGATTTTCTTACATTTTCCCAAATTATCAATTAATATATGCTTTTATTCATAAGATTTGGCAAAAGGACATTTTTAAAGAACACGTCCAAACTTAAGGTCATGTCAACCAATTCAGAATCTCGTGGGATACCACCCACTCTTTTATTCAAAAAACTACCAAAAACCGCGGAGACTTTTTATATGGCTCAATAAATTGATCATATAAATAATTTATTAAATACAATATCTCTGATACAAAACTACAGCAAAGAGAGATAGAAAAGTTCATGTTATGAATAAACTATTAAACGGTACACCAATAGCAGATGTATTAATAATATATAAAAAGATAGCTGTGTAGCACTATTGATAATCGAATTTTACTGACCACAATTCAGTTCACACGCAGCGAGAGAAACAAGTAGTAAATAAACAAAACAAGTCAATAAACAAATTGGTGACAACATTAACAACTGGAATTTCATTATGTTTCACTACAGCTGAACTGCATATTAAAGATCTTACAGAACATATCATAATGGAAAAGTAACAATTCCAAAATAGACAAAGCCATGTGCCAAATCTCTAAAACATAAGCAATAAGAAAAAGTTAAAACCTATGGATGACTAAGGCAGTACATGCCACGCACCCACATATCTTAGAGCAGAGAAGCTGCGAGAGAGAGAGGGTAATTATTGGCAGCTATTTACCATAAATAGAGCGTTTCATCATTGATTAATAATAAAAAATCACATTGTGCGAAATGATAGATGTAGACATGGACGCGAAACACCAGAAACTGAAAGCCAGCAAATTTTCGATATTCACATGATTTTTCATTATATGTGGCATTGTCATCCGCTACATTTGATTTATCCTCTTTTCTTTTTTGCTGTGAAATATCCTCTCTCACATCTTTCAAATGAAATTCGGTCAAAATAGCAATAGTTTTGGGACAAAATTGCTTTAGTATTGAATATTCAGAGTTGCACAGCAAAAGAAAAACAAAATAAAATCTAAAGAAAATTATTTTATCTACAAAAAGAAAAACCAAAAGAGTTTTCACTTTAATAAACAAAGGAATTCAATAGAGAGGTGTGTTTATAAAATAGCTTTTTTTCTAAGCTTTTGCTGTCACGTGTAAGAAACTAGTGAAAAGTAAGGAAAATGCTGTTAAATAATATTAAAATAAAAATGTTAAATTAAAAATAACAACCAAAAAGTTAACAATTCATCTAACTTATATAAGCAGGTGTGACCGTTTTCTGGATGTTTAGTAAATATTTCTTCCCCACGTGTACTCCAGCTTCCTGTTTAAAAAGTGCTAAAAAATGTTTTCATTCTTAATCGTAGACACGAAACTTTAAGTGTAGATAAAAAAATAGATTGCCCGGATTTATCAAGAAAACGTGCCTCTTTTGATTCTAATGTAAATGATCCATTTCAAAATCTACTTACTGCCTAACATTTATTATTCGTACAATACGAATAATGATTTGTGCTTTCGTAAAACCGATTTTATTAGATACTTTTTTAAAATATTTTGAGTTCATACTGAAATGGCAAATAGCAAGAATAAAACAAATATTAAGCTCCACGATTTTGGTCCTTTTTTCGCAAGTCGAAGTCGAACACCAGTCGAAGTCAAACGCGGCACTTAAAAAAAAGGCACCTACATGCAGAGGTCTCTTCCACTGCTGTTGACATTATTAATCCAAAATTAAACGTAGACAGGCGCTACTCCCTCTTTACTTAAAATCCTTCCCGACTATTACCGAACCTGTGGATATCTTCTTGTTTACAACAGGGTCGAGCTCAAAACTAACTGCGACGTACCAAAAACTACTGCAGTCGCTTTTCAAATTTTGTAATTTACAAAAAACATCAACAATGGGTGACCCCGAAGAAAAAAGCGCAAAACGAGATGCATAATAGCGAAGCGAATCATCATCTTCATTAAGCCATTAAAAGTAAAAGTAATGTCCAGAAAATATTAAAATTTAATCTAATATTCTTGAAAAGTAAAAGAACGTATTTTAAGAAGACTAATGACAATATGTTGTTGCGACCTCATTCCTGCGTAGTACGAGAGGAACCACAGGTACGGACCAATGGCACAATACTTGTTCGACCGAACAGTGGTATCACGCTAGGTCCGTTGGATTATACCTGAACGCCTCAAAGGTCGTAGATAGAACAAAGATATTACAGCACAAGTGGATCCAGCAACTTCAATCAAGATACCTCAGTTCTGGAGGTCGGACCCGGAACTATAGTTCGTTCAAGTGGAGGCAATATTCCAGCAAGTGAACAAAATAACAGTGGCTGAAGCAAAATTTGACCACATCCTCATCAACCTGAACCTCGCAACGTTACAATTCGTGTCCCAGATAATACTAAATCCGCCACAAGGACATTGCAAATATGAACACGTCAACTCAAAAACAATAACTACGGTTGCCGAGTCCGAAGAAAGGAAATTGCGTCGCTTGCTGTCCACTCAAGCAATCGATGAGCAGAAGACATCTCACTGCAATTTATTAATAACACGGCGATACAGTCCTCAAAGCCCCGCTCAAGGAACAATCATGAAGCAACTTTCAGCTTCAATCGCCTCAATTGGTTATAAGACGGATTCACCGTTCAACAACTTGCGTGCCTCGATTTGGAAAACAACGATCAAAGAGCCATTCAGAATTTCGTTCTTATGAAAACTTACAGTGCTGATATCACAACAAGTTCGGAGATAAGACACGAAAATTTATTGCGCTTAAGTAAAAAGGAGCAAAAGTAAGCTGCTAATCAACACAAATACAATTCATATGACTTATATTATAGAAGAATGCATCTGTGGTAATTGAACTTCTAATGCATACAAACAAAAAATGTTGCAACGATTTGGTTTTGCGTCCATATTTTCAAAGACGAAATAAAGTTAATAAGCTATACTAGTTTGAATTAGGCCCGATAGATTCTTTTTTAGTATTTTTTATAACAGCAACGATGCTCTGATACTAAATTGCAGAGCTTCCCGGTTTAGTCTTGGGCTTAGATCATGTTGTTTTTTTCAAATTGGTTATTATTTCGCTCTATTTTATTTTGTTACTTCCATACTTTATATGATTGTATGCGTTTGGTGTTATTTATACATTGCTGCTTGTTTTTGAACAAATAAACGTCTAGCTTATCCCGCATTTCCCTTTCATTTTCTCAAAATAAATAAAAGAAAAGAAAGCTATGACGATAGTCATACGTAATGCAAAGAAAAGCTGATTAGCTTTCATTCGTCATCGAAACGACCAAGAATTAATAAAACGTGGATAATCGGTGCTTATAACTCTAGTTTCGCACTAGTAACTTAAATTTCTTAGTTCTAAAAATCTCTCCTTTTTGATGAGATCAATTAATTTGTGCTCGCTACACACACTGTGTAACGTCCGCGAACAAGTTAAGGTAGGGGATCTGTCGGTCTGTTTCTACCAAAAATGTCTCAATAACGGCATGCCGTTATGGGACATCGTATGATTTTGCGGTTCTTTGCAAATAGCGGCTAGCCGCTAGCTAAACAAAGAGAGCAAAAGCAAAAGGAACAAAGAAAAATCATGCGATGAGGGTTTTTTTTTTTTTTGATCTCGATTCATTCGAGGACAGAGTCTAAGAGTGTGCGGATGAACTTTTCCTGTTAAACAATTAAACAAGTCATATTTATAAATATCAGAAGAATAGTGTCTATGTAAACTCTCTACCGCTGATCATAAACGTATAGCCTTTACAACGGCTCTGATGCATATTTCGTGAACCGAATCCGATATGGCATCGCAAAAATATGCCTGATAGTTTTCATTGCAAAAGTTCTACCTAAAAAAAAAAAAAAGCATAATCAATTTTCCCCTATAAATAGAGAATATTTTGCACGATCTCCGATAAACCACTTTATACATAGAAGATGTCTTGCAATATAATAGCAATAGCAATAATAATAATTGATAATTAATAAGAAATTATCGTTCTCTGGTCAAGATGTAGAAAAATTTATATATATCTACTTAAATATTAAAAGTTAACATTAGACAGTACAACTATTTCTGGGAAATTGTTTATAGATTTCATGCGCTCCTTCGCGGCGTACAATACCGTTTATAAGAATATAATTATATTTTCGATTTCGATGGCTTAGTTGTAATACAATCTTTTTTTTTTTATGAGATGAAAAAACTTTTGCTTCTTACACTCACCGCTACATTATTAATATGCCATGTTTTTATTGCACAACATTTTGTCCGCCTCGAAAATCAGTTTCTGTTACGAAATATGTTAATATAATTCCGCCGTATTGTCCTGTAGTTGTGCTTGATGAAATTTCGACGACGTTGTTTTTGTCAGCTTGCATTCGCAGAGCGATTTATCTGAAACTGTAAGAATTAAGTCTGGTGAATTAGTATGAAGAAAAAAATCATTTAAAGGAAAAAAAAAAAATGGCTTTGGAAATGAAACGTGATACTTTAATCAACAACTTTTTTTCCTATTCCTTTTTATATTCACTTTAGAGACGCATCGAACTACGCTCATCCATAAATATCGGATTATGAATTTTATGAAGCACTACTAAAGGAATAAAATTTGACAAGAGACTAACAATAAACTTACGTTTCCAAATAAGTGCTGTTCGGGGAAAGTTGAGTAACTGCATCTATCAGCAAATTCAATTGTTGAAAGGCAAGCGATTTAGATGACCGTAGTTGCAATTGTAGTTGACGTCATCGGAATGTTAAAAGGGGTAGCCAGCAGTCTGAGATCTTCTTCAAAACGTAATTAATAGTAGGCGCTGTGTTTTGCTTTCGGAAACATTTGCAGACATAAAAATGTATTTAAGGAATGAAAGAACGAAAGGTGTAGAATAGAATCTTTGCATTGTCTTTCTAGTAAGACGACGTTGGTTTGCCGAATTGTATGCTTTTGCAATTTGCACCCTCTGCAAATGTAAATTTAAAGTTGATTTTAGAGAGAGGACGTACGTAGGCATTCGTGTTTATGTGAACCGCATCCATATTGCAATGCGCTACCTCAACGGTATTTAACATTACAGCAACCAGCTGCTGCTCTAAATTGACATGCATAAGTTTTCGTCAGCGTTGCTTTAATAAGATCTTTAGATTTTCTTTTTCATGAGACAAAGCTGGTTTGTGTAGCAATGCGCGTTTCTCGAAATATGTCGTCCGATTAGGATTGTTGTTTGGAGAATTGTCACACCACCTGCGAAAATCCAAACCCTTAGATTGCATTTCCTGTGAAACGATTAAGGTATGCTTCTGAAAATATGAAATCCGATTGGGATGGTTGATTCGGGGTTTGTAACACCGCCTTGGGAAATTCAAAACACGTGAGTTGTTAGAAACCATTCTCCTGTTGGTACCGTAGTGATTTTAGATAAATCGCTTGAAACGTCACGGTCCGTTCTATATTCGAAAATCCGTGCAGACGATTACAGGCTCCTAGATTTAGCTCTCGGACTACAACTGAACCCTCGTTTTCAGAGTTCTTGGCTATTGTTTCATTTAGTCCTTTGCTTTTGATACTTAGTTGATCCAAAGTTTCTACGTATTCTATAGTAGACGTTTGTCCCACTTCAAATGGGAATTTGCGATCATTATGCTCAAATAGATTTCACTGCGCGCCAATCACAAGGTAAATATTAGCTACAAAGCATTTTAGGGTTTGCACGAATGATTACGTACTTTCTCATGAACCACTTTTAAGCAAATACTATTCTCCATCTGTGTAAAATCCTTCGATTACTCTGGAAAAAATCAAGCAATAAATAATTTAAAAAACTATCTGGGGAGCTGAGTAACTAAGCTCCTAAAATAAATCACAATTAAATGCTGATGCAATGTGACTAGCCTTAACCTAAACCTCGTACATGACTCTGCGTCTTATGCATTTTCTATCTGCCCGCATTTCATTTTTCGCAGAAATACCGATAGTTATATTAGTGAAGACATTCTTTGGCATGATGTTTGTTAGCGAAATTATTCATGTTGGTGCTGCAAAGCATTTTGGAAAATGTAAAAGAGTTATCGCCGTCATCACTTGACGTTGACGTTGGCATTGGCAACACATACATTTTTTCCATAGCCCCTCCTAAGCCAGTCTTTCATTGAAATAAAATTTTTTAATTGCGTTGGAAAAAATCAAGCAGAAAATTATTAAGAAAATTATCCACGAAGCTGATAAATTAAGCCGCTGAAATAAATCATAATTAAATACTAGTGAAACGCAGATAGCCTTAACCTAACACCTAGAAATTGTCTGCGCACTTTTACATTTCTCTTCCCATAAAATCTGTTCTTAATATGTCGCAAGGGATTTTATTTTCGCAGCGCACACCTCCGGCCATGAAACAATTCTTACAAAAAAAAAATGGACGATTTGTTTACGTCCTCCTTAAAAAGCAGTTTGTACCAAAGTGACATCTATATAGCTGCATATATTTTGCGTTTACACAATTTTCTGTGATTTGAGGCTTTGTGCATTTCTTTTTGCCTAAAACCTACTGCTAATATATTGCACAGAACAATTCTGCAGTTGTTAAAAAAAAAATTCGAGAATGTTCTTACCTTCAGTTTCAGAAGCAGCAGAGTGACATCTGTATTTAGCCGCCATACTTTTTTCGTATACAATTTATTTTTTTTTATTTATCAAATAAAATTGCTCCCATCTTTTTTTACAATTCCCGTAGGTTGATATCCATTGTCACGTGATGAAACTACTTATCTTGAAGCCGCCATTATATAGCACTAATTAAATCTATAGCATTTTTAATTTGCAACAATTTCTACCGTAATTTGCTATTATTCTTTCCTCTTCCTTATAACTACTAATAATGCCGGGCGGTCGCTTTGCGTAGAGTTACCAAGTCTTTCCATTAATATACGTAGCTAATTGGTACTGAATTTTCATTGTTAAGGTGGCAACGTTTCGTAATCAGCGAATTATAAGAGCAGTATTATTTTTTAAGGAGTGATTTTAATCAACCAAGGGCGAAAGAGATGCAAATACTTGTATCGAATTAAAATTCTTTGCGTCCTTTCCTTTTTGAATTACTATTCATGACGGTTCGATCGCTTTGCATAGAGTTGCCAAATTTTCTTAATTGCAATTGAGTTTTCATCGGGCTACAAAAAAGATACAAGTTAACGTGGCAACGTTTCAGCCTCAGTACATTGCTGCGGAAGCGTGCATTGTGAAACAAATAACTTTAGTGAAGCAAGAGCGAGAGAGATGACAAGCACAAAGATTGTTTAACCCGGTGCATCTGCATTGCAAAAACAAATCAAATAATAGGGTTATTCTAACTTGTTCTTTTTTTCTTCTTTTTTTGTATTTAAAGGTCCTAATTTGTACATCGTTATTGTATTCAACAGTTTCGTAAAATTTTTAGTTATTTTAATATGCTTCTATTATAAAAAATCGGAAAACTTCTTTAGAATTTTCCGACAAGCTATTATGAATTCTTAGTTTTTGTGTATGAAAAAAATATGGTAGACTTATGTGTGTGCCTTACATAAAGTAAACAAATGTTTTATTTGGCGAAAATGATAAAACGTATTGAAATTCTTGCAAATTACGCTACGAACTTTTATAGTATTTCGTATACATATTCTTTTTAATTTATATTACCAGAGTGAGTTTTATATAATTGTATATAAAAGCTCCAATGAAATTTTTCACGCATTAATATCCTAAGAATCTAAACTTTTATGTCTAATCACGAAAAATTTTGGGAGAAAATTTGATCTCAAGCTTTCAATTTATTAAACCGTACTTTGCAATAATTAATTTTCTGGGCTGTTTCGTATGTAAAGATAGGGCAATACGATATGCATATTTTCAATTAATCTTGGATTTGATGCTATTACATGTATTATTGGATATGCATTCGACTTGCCGAATGTTTATAATTATATATATATGTATATATAAACACCTCGAATACCCTAATTGATTTTGCTATCTTTGCTGAAATAGCCGTTAGGATTATCCACTGCTATCTTTACACTATCATTCTGTGACGAAAATACTGAAAAGTTTGTGCAAAAAACAAACCTGCTTTCATTAAGTTCGGATATCAGCTCGGCCAGCAAATAGCAGGGATTGATTTTTAATTCGTTTGACCTATGTTTGCAGATGCTCTACTCACCCTGAGATATTTATGATGTTATAAATTTCTTATGAATGCCAAATATAGAAATAATTTTTTCCAACTTCAAAATTAAACAAGATTTTAATGTGTTTTATAATTTCTTTACGTAATTTAATCAACTTTCTAATGAATTGTCCATTTTCTTTATGTCTTATAACAATCAATTTTTTTAAAAATTTTCTGTGTATTTCATAACATTTCTTAATAGCTTTACAATTTATTTATAGATATAATTCAATCGTTTCTTTTAGTTTGTGATAAAAATCTAGTTTGTGTAAAAAAAAATCCTTGTGATAAAAATAAAAAAGTGATTGGAGTCAATAATTACAAAATTACAAAAATTTGTTAGGATTTAATTTTAATGTACTGCAGTTTTCAGTTTTGCGTAAATCTTTAGACCAAAACATTATAAGAATTTTGTGTAATAAATCGATTTATTAAATTTACTTTACTATGATTGATACAAAGTTATTAGTACTGTTGAAAATATATATGGTTCATTTTTCTATTGTTCCAATTTACAATGAACTTATTGAAAACTTCCTTTTTGTTTAACAAAACATAATGTTTTGCACTTCACTTCACTTCACTTCACTTGTTATATCTTAAGCTAAGTAATTAGTTAGACACTGTTAAAACAGTCTTGAATAAGTCAACACGTATGTTTTTTTTCTCGATAAATAAAAAAACTTTGCCCACAGTTAAATGTTATCTAAGAGGGCGTTTATACAATTTTACACATACTTGATCGAATATTGGTCGAAAAGTTATAATTTATGATAACATAATTTAATAAAAATCTATATTTTAGTTTAACAAACATCTAAACATAAACTTAAGGAAACATCCCATATGATGGTTAGGAAATTTTTACATATGGAAGAAAATAACCTATTTATATAATTTCGTTATTATACTAATCAATTTTGCAGTACTTTTTAATTAGTAACAATAACACCGAATAAAACAGAGATGGTTTAATTTTTTTATGCATCTTTGTAGATATCATCAAAGCACGGCGGCGTAGAAAACTGACCCACCTGTTTACAATATGCATCAGAGAACTCATGGGAATATACCTTTTTTATTTTTATTCTTTTAAGATTTTTTTTTCATTCCTTGTTTTCGAAAATGAGTGATTTAATTTGCTTTGATTATTTTAAGTTATTTGTATAATCTTTACTTTATATTGGAAGATAAGAAGCACAAGTCAAAATCATTGCCCTTGCCGACAAGCCAAGGCAAACAAAACGATTAAAAAAGCTGCTTTAGAAAGCAAAATGTATTTCTAAATTGTCCGAAAGAGATTAGACGCCGTAATAAAATACTTGTTTGCCTGCCGCCCACAAAAATCGAGAAAGAAAATTAGTACTTCGAATATATTTAGATGATGGGCTGAAAATTGGTGAAATGATGAGTAAATCATAGCCACTTTTTAAAAAAACTTGTTGTGCTTACCAAGCAAAAATTGTTTTTTTTTATTTATGAACAACAAATGATCAGTATTGTATTTCGTTGAAGGCAAATTATTTAATAATAATAATAGTAATAAGTTCTTTGCTAGGCTTGTTATGAACTCAATAGTACCTCTATTGAATTCTGCTTAAACACTGCGAGAACCAAAGGCTTTTTTTTGTTTTGGACCCCCGCCTACTGCTAAATTATATATTTCCGTATTTAGTGCAGGTTAAAAGTTCATGAAAGAAAAGATAAAAACGTATATTGAGGAAGCTCGAAAGCATGTACGAATAAAATCAGAGTTAGCAGGAAAAGATATTAGACTAGAGAATGAGGGATCTTCACAACAATCCCACAAAAATCAAACAGAACGTTAAAACAAAACAGTTATGAAATTAAAAAGCAGAATTCGTAATATTTCGTGGACAATCTTAGGCGAACAGGAATCAGCTATCAGCATTGAAGTATGTACCTGAAATACTTCGAATGTGATCTTTAATCGATGGAATCGAGGGGAAGAAAATTGCAGTTCCCACGCTTTTTCGGTCCAAAACTGTCGCACGACAGCAATATCGTTGGGTAGCAAACATATATCTATAATCACTTTCGCAGGGGAGATTACGTACGAATGATCTGACGGATAGTAATACGCTTTGACTAACTAACAGGCTCACTACGCGCAGACTATGCGCACAAGTTAAAGGCAGGCAATTTCATTGCATCCACTTTAACACTAAAACACTGCTAGGGGAGTTTATAAATGTCTGCTTCGATGCACCAAAGGATTCTTTACGTTGATTAAGTCAAGCCGCGAAGATGGGAGTCTAAGCCTGGCGTTGTGTGTACAGAAAACTGTTGCATACATAAACTTGAGTAAAGATCCCATATCACCAAAAAAAAGACCATAAACTTCCGAAAAAAAAAAATTTGTCTCAACAGTTTATTGACGGTAAGTGCATTTATTTTGTTTAGTTACAATTTTATATATTTCATGTATTGCCAAGGAGACCCATCAGAGATTCGTATAGTTTTTCTGGAAATCTCGACAAATGGCTTACACATAAGGTCTACGCATAGACTATGCGCCCAAGTTAAAGGCAGGCAATTTCATTGCATCCACTTTAACACTAAAACACTGCTAGGAGACTTTATACATGTCTGCTTCGATGTACTAAAGGATTTTTTACGTTGGTTAAGTCAAGCCGCGAACACAAGAGAAAAAACAGATGTGAGTCTAAGCCCGGCGTTGCAGATACAGAAAACTGTTGCATACATAAACTTAAGGAAAGATCCCATATCACCAAAAAAAAAAAATTTGTCTCAACAGTTTATTGACGATAAGTGTATTTATTTCGTTTAACGAAATACACCCGAATCAAGAAACAACATACATTGCGGCAGAAAATAAGCTGTACGGGTGCGGCTACGGCGAGAATGGGCAAGCGGCGCCCTTCTCGCGAGTTCTCATCTTCGGTGTGCGTAGCGCGTTGACGGCGTTCCACATGCTACTCAGCACCCACAATTACATACATTATGGTGGTGACAAAAAGCTGTTAGAAGATCGCATCAGATTGGTGCAAGAAATTTGGCTGGACTTGAAAGCCGTTATATGCGATAGGGCCCCTGCCAATCGAGTAACCCTCCAAGGGTTCAACAACGGCGTCTATAGAAGAAGAACAGAAGAAGGACGCCTCTACAAAGTGCGCCAAATCTATGATTGTGTGCTCTTGGTCAACGGATATTACAATATATTGCACAAATATCCAGCGTACGATGCAAAGTTAGTTGCTGCATTGAAAAAACAATATCTACAAGATGAGAACAACTCTTCGTGCAATTTCTGGCTGAACACGGTCGCAGTACCGTCAGTCGTCGGACCGAGAACCTTCCCCGAGTACTTAGCCTTTTTCGACAACGTAACGCTAGCATTTTTGAAAGCAGCGATGAAGGCAAAGCGAATACGCAGTGCCACAGCGAGAACTGCCAACTTCATCGAAGCAATCACCAAATTGGTGAACGTATTTCATCGAAACGAGCTAAACGCCGCAAATTGGGAAGAAAATAAGGAAACTCTGCGATCTGTTCAACTATTTTTAACAACCGAATTACGCACGAACCACTTAGCAGTTGAAACGATTATGACAATTAGTCAGTTATAAATATACCCAATAAAAGGGTACAGGTTAAATCAAGATTTGCTAGAACGATTTATTTGCAATATGGCGCCTAACTTCAGAAAACGGGGAAGATCGGTATGGGATATCGACCAGCTATCCAGAAGATTAATTACCACGCAGTAAGAATTTTGGCGAAACTCAACGACTGACAACGACTATCGGCAAACCGAACAACTTGACTATCGCATCGAAAAACAGAGCAAAGAAGCGTTACCACCATTTGTTCTGAACGGCAAGGCGTATACATACTACCAATCCAGACACCGCAACACACAGAATATTTCCGGCTACTGACCGGATACGCAGTAGGCCAAGTCATCAGAGATGAATTACGATGCCAGCAGTGTCTGAGTGACTTCATAATTCCAGAAGAACAAAGAAGATAATGACATATTGTCCCACGTGTATTTAAATCCAGTGTTGCTGAAAGAAGAGATCCAAGCAGAATTTAAGGTAGCTTGCGAATTATTTTATCAAATATTTAAGCAGTATATGCCAGACAATAACATAGGTATGAACATGATGACGAGCATTAGGGACCGTGTTCCCTTCTTCCAACTAAACGGGACGTGCACGAATGGTATGGCCCACAGAAGATATCTTTTGATCTATATTACTCGGTTGGCGCTTAGTGGTGAAAATTGGAAGGAGAGACCGGTCCAAAATGTTTCGACGTTTTCAAACCTAAGAAATAACAAACCTAACGAGAAGACGACAAACGACAAACCTAAAGAAATAACAAAATGTGTAGACTTCACGCGATACAATATCAGGACATTTAGAGCAATTGCTTATATCGTTATCTCGTATAAAACCAAAATAATTAACAAAATAAAGACCTCACTGTAAAAAAAAAACTGAATATTTGGACTAATTATTTCTTGCTTGTCGCGAGAATACCAAAAGAGGACACAAAATAAATGGCACACGCTTTCTCACTCCGTGTGCCATCGGGCACCGTAGCGTTAAGACTCCACGGCAGGAACCTACGTAAACCCCCTGTCACATCTGTTCTTATGTTTATTTATTTACCTAAGTATGTATATAGCGGGGCTTTATTTATAAATTTTGTATATGTAATATGTAATAATTTTGTATTTTTGTAATTTGTAAATATATTTGTAATGTGCTATTTTGTCGTAAATGTAATGCACAAATACCTGGTATGCAACAACAATAAAAATGTATTATATATCACAGACGTTATTCCGGAATTCTTTAAAGTTTGTGATATCCGCGTTGGTAAGGTATTTAGGTTAGTTCGGTCGATTTCTTATTTATCATATTTCGATTAGTATAGTGGATTAGCGCTAATCATATTCTTTCGTCATATTATTATCTTTGACTATATAATTACATAACATTGGTGAGAGGGAGAAATATAAAGAGAGAAAACATCCGAAGTTTGTCTGCATACAATGAGGATAAACTTTGCTTGTCACTAGCGAGTTTTCAACGAGCGATCAGGTAAGAAAGATTTTAAACACAATAACAAAGGCGTCGTATTTTTTTCTTTTGCAAAGGAGGAGATGAGAAATCGAAAATTGAACGATGTGAAGAAAATTTTGTGTTAATTTATAAAGAAACCAATTTTTAAAAACAAGCTGCAAAACATATTAGAATTTTATAAATTAACGTCAATAAAACCTGATCTATTAAACACACAGTAAATCATTTCAAGGTCGTGCTTATAAAATTTAACCTATCAAAAATTAAATCGTAACCTACGAAACTTATCAAACGTTACAAGTTCACGTTAGTGTTAATAAAGAGAAATATAACTTGAGTTGAATAAAAATTCATATGCTAAAGAAAATAAAAGTATTAAAGAAAAATAAAAATCTTTGAAGAACAGAAAAACTTGAGAAAATTGATT
>KK502637.1:332190-349950 GCA_000688735.1 Glossina austeni
TTATAAATATAATTATATTTATATATAATAATTATATTTATATTTTATATATAATATAAATATAATTATATTTATATATAATATATTATATACATATATATATATATAATTATACATTTTTTTTGGATGAAAGCCAAAGCCAAATAAAGCCAAAAAAGAAAGTGGATGTCAACGGATTGTCTCTGCAGAAAAGACAAAACTTTCTTGTTCGCCAGATCACGAGTTCAACAAATAACTTTGAATTTTGTACATTTGTTACATAAATAAATATATATGACATCGAAGATCAATACGCACATTCTGGGGAACGGTTATGAAGTGGCTATACCGAATCGGAACAAAGGAGTATCTGAAATTAACATTGGAGCCTGTAAGGATAGATCTCACATCTATATCACAAATAAATTATGGATTGTCAAGCCGGCATGTTATTGCATCTCAATTGCAAGCTGGATTAGAGAACACATTCGAAAAATCCTTATTGCTTGTAAAGCAAGCACTAGTTTTCATCAACAAACTTCTATCACAACTGGAATCGTTCCTTTTCATGTAAGAGCAAGGCAACGCTAAATAAATTTCAATCTCAATTGCACAATATTTTTACCGAAATAAAGATTGAAAAACAATTTCGAAAATTTGCTTAAGTAATCCCCATAGCCCTTATAAATATCCTTTCAATATGCAGTGTGCAGAGAAAATTGATTGCCTTTGAAATATTTGGGTAGCTATTCGAAAAGGCTTCAAAAGGATTCAAAAGCCTATCGTCTTAAGTTAAAATTTCTTTTCTTTGATTTACAGAGAATATATCTTAACAGCATAGAATATAAATATTGCGGTTGTGTTGCGGCCTAGTTATCAACAAAAAATCAAAGCTTGGAATTACTTTCATATTGACTGGAAAAATATTTGATCCCATCCAGTTGCAACGCAATCCATATTATTTTTTGAAGGATATAAAGGTATCAAATAATCAAAGCGCTTTTTAATCGTCCTATATAGGATTAAAAGAGCAATATCGTTGCCACCTCTCTCCAACTTGTTAGGATATTTCCGATGTGTTACAGCTTTTAAACCTTTTTTGTATAAAGTTTTACTCGTTCGTTGTAATCGCCTTTGGGAGTTGATTGATATGACACGTAGCGAGCATTTTCGAAGATCGGATGGAAGGGCATCTATTGCATCGTTGCAAATAGAAACACAATAACGGACAAAAAATTTATTTAACTTATATAGACAATCAAATAAGACCTATATACTTTTTAAACGTCCGGTTGTTTATCCAGATTTTCACCAAACTTGACATTTGTGTTCAGTATTGTTTGACAAATCACCATGGAACCAGTGCGCCCAAGGAACAACTCCAGAGGCAGACAGAGATATTCATTAACTTAGAAAGGAATTCTCAGGTAGCGACATATAATTTTTATCGTTTGCTTATCACCGCAAACGCATTAAAATCAATTCATTCACTTTCATTAGAGGGAAGAAAACGTATGAAAGTAATAGAAATGAAAAAATAAAAAGGATTGAGATATTTATTATCCTTATTCATATTCCAAGTGAGTGAATTAAACCTACATTAAGATGTTCATGGTTTTTTTTTAGATTTCCACCAAAATTAACATTTGTGTTCAGTATTGTTTGACAAATTACTTTGGAAAAATATATGGTCGTTACTGTGAACATAATGAATGTATTCGGACTACATTTCTGACATAAATAACTTAGTGTATTGACGAATACGATGATCCTACAGAACATACATTCCCCATGCAATTGAGAAAGTGAAGTGAAATAGCAGTATTTGTGACGTTAAGAATTCAATCCGACAAAAACGTAAACGTGTCGTTGAAACCCCGATGCAAATGGATGAACCACTTGTTACCACATCACGTTAGACTGTAGGAAGAGCGTAGAATTGCATAACTTGATATGCCCTTTAATGTGGGAATATTTACGAAGTAAGATTTGGTCAATTTGTGGGCATGTATGTATGCCCGCCGAGTTTCTGACGTTGTAAATGTATACTTAAAGAAATCAAAAAATCCAATTAACAATAAAACTTCGAAGCTCATCTGTGTGTTATAAGGGTGAGTTTGCTTTTGCATAGCCTCGATTTTATGTTTCATTCTGCTTGCGACTTTAACAGTATGAACATAGCAGCAAATTAGGCAAACACCAGAGTCAATCGTATTCTCTTATGCTAGATGTATGTATTTTTCAGAGTTGCCTATTCGCGTAACGTTTTGTGCGCTAAGGTATTCATAACAGCCCTTAAATTAAAAGTTAGAAAAACTAGAGATTAAAAATAAAAACTCTTTCGTTAGGCAGTAAGGTCATATCCAGAACAATAGGGTGTACTTCTAGCTGAAAATGTAACTGCTACTCGTAACCATCAAAATGTAATATTCTAACTGAATATACCTTTCAATTTATCATGTATCAAGATTAGTTACTCTAATTTATGACATAAAATTATTGTATATGTAAATCATGACGTTCTCGAGAAGATGGTTTCGGGTGCTTTTAAAAATATGGAGTTCAACAACACGTGGTTGACAGGGAAATTCGCAGGAATACCGGTTAATGTGATACGTATTGACGCCACATAATTATTAGAGTTCTTACCTGCAATTCAAATCAAAGTCCAAAAGTTTTATCGAATAACAAATAAGTAAAAGCATAGAAACCTAAAAAATTGACAATAACTCTCAGAACTATAACGCAAAAAAAAGAAAGTTGATGGTAGAGAACCGTCTCCACCACAAGGTTATTGCATTGTATATACCATAGAAAAACTGATTGGTCCAAGAGAATGATTTATGAAAACTATCATCGTAAAAGCCACATGTTTGGTTTCCAATTAAAAACTACTCGCTGTACATTTTTTATTCGAACTAAAACACACAGTGTACAATGTAAAATAGTGCTGAATACAGGTCAAGTCGCTGAATGTGCGTTCATTATTTTATTTAGCTGAGTACACAAATTACTTGCTGTATATCAATAGTTAAAATTACATAAAAAGCATCCAATAGCCAAATTTTTTTGACCATAAATTTGTTTATGTTGCTGCATGAATAATTTTTCGTTAATCTTTATGAATTAATAATAAGATATATAAGCTCTAGTTCATTAAGATGATCAGGTAGTTGAATAAATCAAAGTATCAACACGACATCTTGACTTTTCTTTCGTTGATTTGCCAGACGTAATCTTTCATTTCACACTTTCAACTTTTTATGATGTTTGCTTTTTTACTTTCGTTTTTACTCTACATACATTACTATGAAATTAGTTGGCTGCAGTGGAAATAAAGCAGCAGCCATATATGTTTAGTACATATCTCAATAAGCTGGCAACTCTGTTGCAAAAAAATAAAACATGTTTGCTGCGAAAATATTCAGCGAAATTTCTTGAACAATTTTGATTTAAAGCAAAAGTAATAAAAATTGTGCTGCACAGACTGAATTAGTCACGTCTGTGACTATTATTTGATTTGATTCTTGATAATTGAGTGTTATAAGCTCGTGTAGTATTAATACCATATTACTTAACGTCATAGAAATTTTGCATATAATAGTTTTGCAAAATACTTGTGTGTGTTGGTGCTTATATAGTCATATTTTTCCGGTATTATTAATAATGATATCTTGTGTATGCTAAGAATGTAACTGTTGGCCGTAACGACATAAATTGCGCTCTTTGCGAGCGGGAGCTTCGCCATGGCTGTGGTGGCCATTCGGAAAAGCAATTTTCTTTCTACACTAAAACCAGAATTTTCGAATACACGTGTACTATATGCGATAAGACAATGGGTAAAGGACGCATTTTCTTACAATTTAACAATGGTTTGGCGCAGATCCAAGCTGAACATAATGCGAATTTGGAAACCGTCCGATGAATCTCGAGAAAAACATATGTTATTTAAGCACCATACTAGGGAATTGCAAGCCGAGATTTTCCAGGACAACAAGCAAGTTGGTGTAGACAATGCCGGCGCGAGGCTGTCGTCAACAGTGAGGCTTACTTACATCGAGTACATCTATACCTGGATGATTACAATCACTGAATATAATGTTGACGGATTGCTGCGTACATTAGATTTATTTCAGATTGATCTGAACAATTTCTCGGACGCAATGTTAATTCTGGAAAGTGTTTTGCTGGCTACAATATGATGGAATTCCGTATTTACAGTCTTTTTACATATATTGCCTTATAAATCACTTTACAACTTTTTACACAAATATAAATAAATTGAAAAAGTCTGTGTGCTATTGAATCATAACTCACATGAATCCTACTTTTTGGGTAAAATAAATTCAAGTGAATATTTAATAATTGTACTCTATTTGTTTATTGTGCATACCGTGTGTAATAAACAGCAGTAAAACTATTTCTATATCAATCCCAAATATAGTGACGTCTAGTGCAATTACAAAAGAAATCAAAGAAGAAATTTATGCAATTCACCTTCAAAATAATAAAGAAGAAATATTTCCAACTGAACCTGAACAGGTTTATAATTTGCAAGGAAGCAGACTTCCTTTCCGAATTTTAAATGTAAATAAAAATTAATTATCCTATAAATAACTCTAGTTAAGCTCACTAAGCTCATGATTGAGCCAACAACTCGTTGCCGTCTGCGGGGACATATTGGGCATTAGAATAATTGTTTTGTGTTACACGAATAAAAGCGAGATTAAGTACAGCGGCGAATGTGTTTCAATTGGCGACGGGCGATCCTCTTCGTAATAAAAATTTCTGCTAACGTGGACCCTGGCGACATCTAAGCGGGCTCGCACAATATCAGGTATTAAAGAACCACGTTACAAACTACACTACTACACTAAGTTGAATGTATTTAAGCATGTGTTCCCGTTTGCGCAAAAAAATGCTTAAAAAGGCACAACTAACTATCTCTTGTGCTCTCATACCGATTGTGCCAAGATTCCACAAAATGAGTATGCAATATTAATTGGTAATTCGAAACGCTCCTATACCTGTTCTGATTGTGCAAACGAGGTGCGAAAAAAACAGTTTTAACAGGCTGTCAACCAAATCACTGGGAACTTCTGTGATATCGTCGACGAGAAGATTAAAAAACTAGGAATTAAACTCGACCCATGAAAGTAATGAAGGATTAGCTAATCAAAAATAAAAACACAAATCATCGAAAATAACGCATAAGCGATGTTTCCAACATTATAATCGTGCTGATGTTACTATGCCAGGTCTGCCTGATCAACTTGAGAAACTTCCAACGGACGTGATTAAAATCGCTGGTTGCCTCAATGCAAACATATCGAATACGGACATCAACTATTTCGCTCACCTATATAATAAGAATGATATCTTGGTGAATTTTAATAGCGTGGCTGTGGGGGATGTGTTATAGCGAAACTGTCTTATCATACGTACGATGGTTTTTTGAGACATCATAAGAGACGAAATCAGTTTTCGAACCCCGTAAGTCCTTACAGGAAAGTCGCTAGGCTTGCTTTGGTCCTCCTCATAGGTATAAATTATTATTTTTACTTATTTACCATAGCTGTATTCTGCCATCTCCAACTGTAGATGTCATTCTTGATTTAAGTATTACTTTATGAAAGGTTTACACTAACCACTGTTACATTATATAGGTTTCTTACATAGAGGATAGTCAATTTGTAGCGTGCAGGATCGGGCATCCCTAATTTTTCCGCCCACAAATTAACTGGCGTATGAAATAAGTGATCTCGCTTCACTAATTGTCATTTAAATCAATTATTAAGTATTATGTAAGTTAAGAGCCATCTTAACAAAGAATACAAATTCATGAACCACTCCAATAAAATAAGCATCGCAAGCCACCATTCTCACCAATCTCATATTGTAGCATTTGATAAATAAAGAATGAAATGCATCGTAAGCATTTCTCACCAACCTCACCTTGCCTCTACAATAAACATTTCTCACCAATCTCATATTGCACCCTACAATAAACGTTACTCCGATAAAAGTGCTGATTGTCGATTAATGGATAACCCAAAGGTTTCGTGTAAGGTAATTCGCTAAAACTAAGATAGTTCATAATCAGACATTAATCGTAACACCAGCTTGTTCAATTTACAAATTTGTTAAATAAAATAAGAATAAGATAAAGATAAAAAAAATAGTGTTTTAATAAACCCATTAACAAAAGATATTTAACTTATATAAGTATACCTACATAATTATTTCACCCAAGTATAAAATCTTATAGAGGGTATCTGTCACTCAAAAATTTGTGAACGCGATCAGCCACTCAAACAAAAAAAAAACGAAAAAAGGAAAGGAAAAAAAAGCAACCAATCCAAAAAAATGAAAAGTGACAAAATACCGCACCGAACAACTGCGGAAGATTCGTGGAAAAGAAAGTTCACTTAGTGCAGGAAGGTCATAGTGAAAATATAAAAAGCGAAATTTAACTGTGCAGCAAAAAAAAAAAGAAAAAAAGAATTTTTGAAAACCTTCAACCCCCTATGTTGTTGAATTACAGCGAGGAAGCCTAACTTCAAAGTCTGGGAATTTGATCAACGTCTTGTTTTGGCAGTCAGTTTCAAAGTACGATTAATGAAGAGTCCTGATACGACACTCCGTCAACAGACAGCAAGCCATTATAACAATAAAATTCATCAACGCAATTGAAGCCACCACCATCATCTTCAACGAAAATAGCAACAATAGGTGAGCAAAATTCTCTTCCAATCGGTTGTCATTTTGAAAATGATCTATTTTTGATGTTCTCAAACAAAATTGAAATGTCCTGATAGGCCATAAGTAGCCACGAGCAAGTCGTTGAAGCATAATTACAAACGTAACGTTTGCCATAACGCCAGTTAATATTAATATCAAGCAATGTAATCGATATGGGCGAATAGTCTGACAGACATGCCCGATCGTTTGATTCTGGCTAGTCATCTTAAGGTGGCCGTTTATGTGCCCAAAAATTTACTTACTTTTTTTTTCAAATAATCAAAATATACGGGCAAATGATACTCTCTAGAATTTTCTGCTATTCGGAAACTTCTGAACATTTCGTACAACCACATTCTGAAAGGAATAAATGCTGTTTAGAGAATTTCTTGGGTGTAAATCAAACATTTCTTCCTTTGCTGAAAAAAAACAAAAAAGCAGAACGATAAAGATTACTCATGTCATGTTACAGCTGGTAAACCTTATCGTTTCGCTATGTATATAAAACTGGTCATTCTGCAGTGGGTTCATAATGTGTAATGGGGATTCAACCTGACTCCTAGGAATAACAGAGCCTGTTGATCTACCGTAAGCTGGCTACGTCTGCCTCAAATTGGAAAATCAATTTTTTTGCGCAAATCATGCGTACAACTCATCAACTTGCACAGGTTCCTCCATAACGGAACTTTATTCAAAAATGAAAATTAGCAGTTAACACATATACCGCAACCACCGCAACAGTTCTTCAATTAGAGGAAAGGTCATAATTTTAAAAACCCACAAAGACCACTCAAGCCTCAACCACGCCCAGAGCCGATGGATGTAGGCCAAACCATCCACTCTCGCTGTATAAATTACGTCAGTAGACCTCAACAAATTGAAGATTTTGGGTAAGGCCTAGTAATATGAGGTTTTAGCTTAGCAATCGTGTTTCATTTGTTCTTAAAGGAAAAAAAAAGAATGCAACCATGCATTGGCATGATTGTTAAATTGTCGCGAGAGAGACAGAGAGAGACAGACGCTATTTTTATCAGTTTTTGGGTTGTGTCTGGCTTTGGAGAAGGGAAAGAGGAGTAGAAGAAGAAGAAGTATGCGGCTAAATACAATTAATTGGGAGAAATAACTAATAGAGTTATTGAAAATAGAATAGGAAACATTAAAAGAAAAAAAATATACAATTAATTAAATCGGAAAATATAAATTAAAGATTTTAGGTAGAAAAATGTTCAGAAATTGAACAAAAAAAATATCTGCGCTAAAAAAAGTAATGATTAACGCGAAAGAGAATATGTTAAAAATTTCTGATAAAGAGATCTTGAAGGAATTGCATTATTTATTTGGAAAGAATTGTTCGATAATTGTCTTGATTTTTCATTTATTTGTTACATGAAATTGAAATTGTGGAATCCAGGTGAAATAAACATTCACAATTGAATTTATTTAACTTAAAAGTAAAACAAAGACGAAAATCTTACGTGCCTTGCCACATCGATTCCCCTACCAATATCGACAATGAAAAAAAAAAACTAATGCGCACATCGACAGTAAAAACCCATCGGTCGGTATAATCGCAATCTGACAGTCCTCATCATCAGCAGTCGCTCGTATATATTGTTCGATTTTTAATAACGACATTAGCACGTCAGTTCACCTTCATCGTTATTTTATTTATTCTTTATTATTAATGTATTCGATATTTTTTTCTGTTAACGATCACATTTAAATAGGAATTTTCTTAGTCAATGTAATAAAATTGTAATTCATTTTTTTATTGAATGATGCGTTACATTTTTTTGTTTGGTGAGAAGAAGGGATACCGTAGACAGGGTTGGTTGAGATATGCTCAGGGATCAGGTTTCCGTTCGGTTAGTTAAATAAATGTGTTGCCCGCTTGGGTAATTAAATAAGGGCCAAGTACGTGGAATATCTTTGGTACAACCGTCCAAGGAGTGTCCGTGAGAAAAACTATAGAACCCCTCCCACATCGCACGAACGAACCAGCTCAGCTATTGCAGGTAAGCATAACAAATAAGCCTCCTTTCCTCTTTCAGCGGGCTGCAAGGTTGCTCAAACTTTATTTAAATAACAGCTTTAGAGACAAGAGGACATAGAGTTACTACTACATTGGTTAAATAAAATTGGTGTAATGGTGTGGTTACATAAAAGTAAGTCTGATACACACGCATATGTTGTTACGGGTGTTATATAAGTTTATTGTATTTATTATATATATATAGTATATTATTAAATATTGAATTGTAAAATGGTGTCCATTCCTCACAGACTATTTAGCGATATATTACAGATGTACCCAGAGTTATGTGGACTAGAAGGTGGCCGTATTCGGTGGGAGGTAGCCGGGAAAGAGTTAGCTGACGTGCTGACTCACAAAACAAACATCCATATAACAGTAGAGGATGTAAAAAATAAATGGCAAACAATTAAAAAGGGCCTAAAGCGACTAAACAACTCGGAAGGGACTGGTTATTGGGTTTACGCGCGCGCCTGTGGTGGGCGCAGAAATTAAGCCTGACAAAAGCGGTGGACAACATGACTACAAAAATGGCCAGGAAGCGTCCATCCGAAATTCCGATAGAAGTAGCAGCGGAGGAGTTACGGGGTGAAAATATAGAAATAGATATTGACACAGATTTTTTAGGGTTCGAAGAGGAACAGACGAGCGAAAGCCCTAATAGTAACAATTGTGATATAAATGCGCATACCGAAATACACGACGAGGGACAGTCCTTCATCGGTGGCGGCGCAGAGGGAGCTCAATCAACTTATTCTTCAAGCGGAACAAATTCATCAGGATGATTACGTAGTTGACGTTGAGGCACTACGAGCACAAATTGACCCCTCAGGACAAGATAGTCCACTTAAACTTCGACGAAGTTCATACTAACGGCCTAACAACATATTCTAGGGCGAAGAATGTGCTGTATGGATGCGGTTACATTCTGTGGAAAGGACCTAAAACAAAATTTGTGTCCGCACTGCACGATCCTAGTCTTCGGACTTCGTAGCATATTGACGGCGTTCAATGTGCTACTTTACGTCCATCCCATCACCCGACCCAAAGGAAAACCGCAATTGCTGCTAAAAGTTCTAAAAATCGCAGAGGAGGTCGGCTTAGATGTGAAAGCGGTGGTCTGCGACAGAAGCCACCAAAAACGCGGGACGGTGGCGAATTTCGTCGAAGGAAAATTGATCACAAGCAAAGCTGCCGGCAGCGTGCATACAATCGCACTAATGTACGATTATATGCACATTACGAAAGCATTCAAAAATAACAAAATTGGTGAACTAAAGGAAAGGTTCGAAGACGGCTCAATTACATCAAAATTAGCCGTTTGGAACAAGTCCATTCCGAATTACCAGAAGAGGAGAGGCGCCGGCTAGCTAGTTTACGTACCTCGAAACTGCAAGCAATGAGTACAATTCTTCACTCCTCCAACAGTAGCATTTATAAAAACAGCCATCAGGAAAAAAAAGTTTACCGGTAAAAAAGCAATGAGGACATACGAACTTTACGCCGCCTTAACAAAGTTAAACACTATATTCCATGAAGGCAGAATCTGTAGCTGCAAATGGCAGGCCCAGAAGGCGGTGCTGGCCAAGGTGAAAAACCATTTAAAGGACACTCCTCCAGCGGACCTGTTAGCGACCGAAACCATCAGCTGCTAGAGGCACACACCCTGGCATAACAATCGAGGCCTACAGGGTAAGCCAAGACCTCTTGGAGAAGTTCTTCTGCAATATGGCGCCAAGGTACCAAAAACGCATCACCAGATAACGCAGCTGATCGCACAGCTATTCCAAAAAGGTATATCACAGGTATCGATAAGTAATTTTTATCGTTTCGTTGTCGCCGCAAGTACATTAAGAGCTATTCAATCGGTATTGGTTTGTCTCTTGTGTGTTAGAAGCAAGAAAACGTGTGAAAGTAATTGAAATAAAAAATGAAAAGAATAGAGATATTTATTGTTCCTGCATATATTTCAAGTGCGTTGGACACGCTTTAGACACGCTATAAGACCTATACATTTTGGAAACGTTCACGTTTTTTTTTTCAGATTTCCACCAAAGTTGACATTTGTGTTCAGTATTGTTTGACAAATGACCATTGAGAAGTACATAGCTGTTATTATAAAAGTAATGAATGTATTCGGACTACGTTTCGCACGTAAACAAACAAGTTTATTGGTTAAGATAATGGACGTCCAGACCATTCATAACATAATTTAAAAAATGGAACCAAATGATAGTGCTTGCTTGATGTTATAAATCCAGTTCGATAAAAACGCAAAAGTACCGCTGTAAATATTATATGGCTGAACCACCAAGTTACAGTTATCGTTAATGGAAAACGCTATAGAAACATAATATCCTCAGTATCACCTACTACACCTTGCGTATTAAGTTTTTTAAAGGTGTTGTGATATTCATACAAACAGGATATGTGGGGTCTGTCTATTCGCTAAAAATATTGCAATAATCACTCTCCTTAAAATAGCGGGCCTCTGCCAATCATTCTCATTTTATTTATAAACCTTTCTGTTGCTATTGTTAGCTGGCAAAATCAACCATTAATAGGAAGGGAGACGGATTTATACTAAGAGAGTCCGAAGTTTACCCGTAAATTACAAGGGAGGTTTAGCTTGAATTGAGCGAAAAAGTGTCAGTCTGGTTTCAACGTTGCAATTTGACACATTAAAAAAAGCCAATTGTAACATATTGTGGTTTATCAGTTTTTTTTTGTAGGAGGTGCACATGATAAAATTGTGAAATTTATTAATGACCTTCTTATATGGAACAGTGAAATACGAAGATTTAACTAATAATCGTTAGTTAGTTCATATCTACCATCATACGCAAATTGAAACGAAATGATTTGTTTCTTCTTTTGAAAAATAGATGCAGGACGGAAGGACAAAATTCTTAACGGGGAAGCCTGTGTGCTTAATATTGAACTAGGCAAAGGAGCCCAGTAATACCATTTACCGTCTGATAAAGCTACAGGCTATGTGGCTAATACTGGCTTATCATATGGCAAAATATTAAACAGAAAAACATGACGTACGTTTCACATTGTATTTGCTCCATCACTAAGCATATGTTTTCTAAATCAAACACACCATTAGCCTATTTTTAAATTATTAAATTAAATCAAATTAGGAGCAAGATTTTCGTAGGACAAAACTTTCGAGGGACAATACAATTCAATTTTTGGAGAAGACATGTCTAGCACCACTCCGTATTACTAGTCGCCAAGTGGACGAGGAAGCACCCATCAAATTACGGCGCCACCGTATTCCGCTATGCAGCCTATTACCAACAAGAATATAGATCAGTTGTCATGGGCATACTGCACCAAGCCGTCAAACGATCCGTAGATCGCAACGATTGTAGTGATTCTAAAAACAAATAAGGACTGGCGGTTATGCGTAGATTGTAGGATGCTTAGCAGGAGATCGATACCCGATGCACTCATTGGCGCTGATCGAGCGTACACTGGATAAGCTACGAGAAGTAAAGTGCTTTACTATCATAGACTTAAAACACAGGTACTGATAAATACCGACGCACCGTCCATACCCTTTTCAATGGCGTATTACGCGTTAGGGATACATTTTGCACATTTTGTAAAGTGAGTCGATCTGAGCTCGAACCATTAGCATTTGCATACTTATATAAGCGTCATGATTACCGTTCGCGAAGGTAACCGAGACTGCATGCTTCACTCCGAGCCCAGACAAGGCAGCCACTATAAACAATTAAAATTCTCCAATAATGTAAGTGACTTGAGGCATTGCCTTAGCACAACGTGGCGGAACAGCATGTTCCACTCAGGTTATATAGAGGTGACACAGTCATTGACGTACTTACCAAAAAGGAAGAAATTTGAAATGCAAAACAGAGCAACAGCCGGCATTCAAATAATTAAAATACCGGCTTACCGAAGCATCTATATCGGCCTCTCCCGGTTTCGGCCAACATGGAGTTAGGAAGATAGTTCGCACAGTTCCAAAATGTTATCGAAAGGGTCATTGCCTACGTTAGTAGACGGCTTCGAGAAGCTAACTATTTAGCCGGAGAAAAAGTGCCCAGCGAAACTATGGACCTTTTAGAAATTGAAGCTAAGTTCAATGATGAGACGGAACGTGGCGCGCTTCCTTATGACATAGAATACCGCAAAGGTAAATGCAATGTTATAGCAGATACGCGTTCTTAGCGACCCGTAGAGAGTCCGATACATCCCTGAAATGTAGACTAGCATAGCACGAAACGCTTCTGGTTACTCAAGAAAAAAAGAAAAACACTGACGATGTCATCGTCAACGACGTCTTGTTCCTCTGTCCTACGGGCAAGAGAGCTAAAATCCACAGAGATTTTACGAACCAACTTAAGAAAGGCGTATTGACATCGTTCAATGTCGGTTGGAATTTTAATAATAATCAAGTAACGGAAAAATGCTACAGAAATTCTTGCAGTAAAGAACAAAATAGACATGTTGCAGACAGTATAACATGGAATCTCGGCAAAGTTGAAATATTCATTACTCGTGGTAATGACTTCTGAACTAAAGAGAAAAAGTCCAAAGTACTGTGGTGTTATAGCTCCATCTTAATGCTTTATCTCCTCTCATGCATAATTTTCATTTCAACACTATGTAACGTCCCCGAACAAATTTGAGGTAGGGTATCAAGTGGTCGGTTTGTCTGACTTTACCACAAATGTCGTAGTAACGGCATGCCGTTATACGACATCGCGTGATTCAGCCGTTTTCCTTTTTTTTTTTTGGAAAATAGCTGCCAGGTAGGCAAAAGAAGGAAAAAAAAAAGAGAGAAAATGATATGTAGAGCAAAATCATGCGAGCAAGAATTCTTGGTGGTAGGTTTCTCTTTGCTTCTCTCCGCTGATCTTACAAAGGATTTTAAGAGAATAAAATAAGCAATAGAAGTATGAAGGGTAAATGAAAGTGAGTGGAAGGGGAAGAACAAGAGTTTAGCCTGTGAAAACTGTGGTTAGCTGAAGCTGAGGGGAAAATGAAAAAAGGAGTGTGTTCTATGAAGCCAGTGTGAAAAGTTGCGAGTTTTTAACCGCTGAGGAGGTTTTTTTTTACCGTGCTCGTGATCAGTTCGGCATAGAATAAAAAGTTAATAATATTGCTATGAAAAAGAAAAAAAAAAAAGAAATGTAAAATAAAAGAGTGAAAACCACACAAACATCTTTTATAATACATTAAATTGTAAGTTAGACTTTGTAAAACTTTCTACCATATGAAAAAAAAAAAAAGAAATGTAAAAAAAAATTTATAAAAAAACCCCCATTACAACTAGCATAAGCATTTATTTAAATTACCTTAATTTGGTTTTATTAATAATTTAATAAGAGTAGCGTAAGCATTCTATTAATACTGATGATAGTAGTGTTGTATTATCACTCCACCATAATGCAATATTTCTCAACCTTAATACACAGCCAAGTACTGCGCGAATAATTTCGCGAGACTTGATTTACGTTTTGAGCGAATGTCCGAGTTTTAGGATATCCAATACAATTTCACGAATATCGAAATCTAAAACGTGAATTTAATCATTTTTTTTTTCGTCCACTACATGGAGGTCGCGACAGAACGTATCTTATAATTTATCAACTTTGATCCTATTATCTGACAGGACACATCTTATAATTTCCTACATACTCCATCCACGTATCAGAAAACATAATTCCGAAGAATACAAAAGAAAGAAGCGTAACCAATACCACAAAAACCAAAACGTCAGTTAGGCGGTCGATGCAGCACCTGAAAAACGTTTGTGACCTTCAGAGGATGATCAACGTCTCTAACAGCGGCAACAAACAAAAATAACAACGAAGAAAAACTTAGACAACTAAATAATATAAGAGCAGTTTCTTTCTTGGTTATATGATTTTTTTAGCTTCTTTACCTAAAAATATAAGCATTAGATCAAAATAATAATATGGGAGGCAAACGTAGAATTCATAGATCGAACTCACACACAGTCCGTGCAATACTTAATACTGTTACCAACAATCTTTCACTCGCTCCTCGTTATTTATTCAATACACGAAGAGTATCTTAAAAAGAAGTATCTTAGGCAAGCAAACGACTTATAAAATCTAAAATCTAAATAGTTCCAACTATCATTATATACTAAAAACTTCTAATAGCTCATGACGCCACCCGGGGAAAAAGTCTGCCACTTCTACCCAGATATAGGTTAGTCCTCTTTCACACCCTAACCTTCCGAACATGCCCACCCACTACACATCGATGGTGATGTGGAAACGGTTGATCACCAAGAGTGGATGACAGAACGACGATATAGAGAACAATTCAAACAATCTAAAAAACGCAATATTGTGTATGTATTGGGCAGCCATCGTACAACAATGCAAGCGCATTTAGCAAGAATTCGTCCTATAAACGTTTAACTACAGATAGGCCAATAATCGAAGATACTATCAATAAGCACCTACGGCGTCTCGTGCAAAGTCCCGAGAAAATTACGGTCAGGCTAAATGTGCACTATTGAAGACTTATACAAACACATAAAGATGTCGCCGATAAAATTTTCTCAGAAATAAGAGAAAAATTACTATCGATTGCAAATAGAAGAGGAATTGCAAATAACACATTCCCTCCATGAAAAAATAAAACCCATACACCTTGAAATATCATAAACCCCAGCTGATAATATACCGCAAACAGTAGTAGCATGTCTCAAACAGCCTCAAATTTCAATGATGCGTTATAATTAGTAGATAGCAGTACATAAAACAATATCGCTCGTAAAACCGCAACACAAGGGCACTGCAAAAAATTTAATAGATCAGGAAAATTCTCTCACGTCGACAATAAGTAGTGGTGTACCTGAGACAATTAGAAGTGACAACAGCGTTCAAGTCAAGTCATCCATATTCAAGTCCTTGCTAGAGAGAGAACTTTACCCCCTTTCTATTTTCCGCAATTTAGTGTGAGTGAAAGAATAAATTGATCGTTTCGTGCATTCAAATGGAGAATCATTTAGACGTGAAAAAGTGAGTGAAACATTAAATTGTTAATTTATTATGAAGCAAAAATTTATACCGAAAAAAACAAGAGAAGAATCAACAGTTATGGATAAGTTGTATATTATCCAATTTGATATTAACGCTATTATATACGTATATAAGAGGCAATCATAATATAACTATAAAGAACAACAACTAGAATTTTCGGTCATCGTGACATCATCAAACTATGTGCAGTATCTTCACCATCTACATTACCAATTCCAACAACATCTTCCGCAGCACACATTGGCATGCCAGTCTTTTTATTGTATTCAATTTAAGAAGATGGCATGCGTATATATAATTTTTTTAGTACTAAAGTAATCATCCGATTTACTTAATATATTTCCTTTTAATTAATACATCGACTTTTTATCTTTTTTTTATTATTAAAAGTGATATGAATTAAGAAAAAAAAAAAAAAAAAGTAAAAATGTGATTGTTTTTTGTTAGTTGTATGAGAGCAAGATAGATTAGAGCGGTCATCGGACTCCACTTCGGGATCTTCCATTACAAATCATACGCTGAAAGAAACCACGGGTAGGATGGAGTACAGAATGACGCAAGGCTTATGATTTGCCCGTTCGGTAAGCCATTAATGTAAGCACAGGTTTTTTCTCCTTACTATGTTTTATTTGAATAAAACATACTAACTGATGGCAAATCATAGGCAAATTACAAAGCCTTGATCTGTTACAAGATTGTCCTTACAAGTCCTTAAGGACTGACAAGAAATTAGAATTGATTAGAGAAAAGCTTCGTGAAAATGTTAGGAAAGCCTATACCCGATATGCTGCTACCTACAATTTGCACTTACGCCCAATATCTTATCACGTCAGAAAAACAGTATTTAGAAGAAATCTTACCAAAAGTCGCTTTGTAGACTATTATAATAGTAAGTAATTCGAAAAGGCTCTAGTCATGGCTGGGCATGGGTCAAGTTACTCTGAGCTGAAAGAGCTTAAGATAGGCAAAAAGATAGGTGTATTCCATGCTAAATACCTGCGCGCATGATCAACTCAACGCCATTAATTGTTTTCTGACGATGTCTACCTCCAATAATTATTCAGTAAAAAAGAGACAGTACCAAATCGACAGAGAAGTTGCTGGCGTAAAAAAATTTAATGATTTTTTACAGTTTCCAACAATATTGCTCTGCTAACAATGGCCACCATCGCTTAAAGTCATTTCTTTATCGATATTTCAACGCCTATTGACAACACTTCTTCTCTCAGTCATGCGAAAAAGAAAAATTTTGTTTTTGGAGAGATGAAGACGTCTCGTATAGAAGACGACGTATAGCAGAAGCTATAAATCGTATCACCTCTGGATGCACATATTTTGCGAATAGAATAAATGCACGTGGACACGATTTCCTCGCAAAAATAAATATACACCGTTCATAAGACCAACAAATCAATGAAAACTTGGAAAGAATCAAAATGACACTGAACAAAATATATAAGACAATCCGGAGAATCCACTGCGATGCGAATGCGATTGCATTTCGATACCATTTTTTCAATGCTCGTTAATTCTCGTTCATGTTATAATTTTTAATAAGGTCACGTAATGGGTCTATATTTTGAAAGGTCAATGGTGTCGATAGATATTTGGCGAGTTCTGCGAAATGTAAGCAAGCGTCTCTCTTTACGTTATTGCTACAATTTTTTTCATTTTTTACCGTATTTTCTTCCTGCAAAACGGAGAAATTGTAACTTCAGTGCAATTAAGAAATTTACATACATACGCATACAACGCGTTATACGCATAATGCGCGTTAAAAATCCAAGGAATAGATGTTTAGATATTCATAAAAAAAAAAAAATTATATTAAATAAATAAAAGGTTTTATTTGTCAAAAAAAAAAGAAAATGAAAAAAAAAGGTATAAAAGGGGAGGAAAAAAGTTTTTTGAGGGAGTTGGGATTTTTGACTTGAAGACTTTCAACACGAA
>KK502637.1:379914-449761 GCA_000688735.1 Glossina austeni
TTCCCACCAATATCCTATAGCACCCTACTCTAAACACAAGTGCTGGCTATCAATAAACCGAGGTTTCTTCTAAACCCAAGCTGTAGAAAATAATCAGTCTTTTATCGTGTGTTCCCAAAAGTAAAGCCTTGTAAAAATTAAAAAATAAATTTATTAAGAACCAAATAAATTTGACTTGATAAAATAAACGTTAAGAACCTGAACTAAAACATCTAATAAACTTAACTTACATATGAACATATCCCTTGCCCATCCATACTATTATATTAAAATAGTCTGTGAACAACGACTTGCGATACTGTTTATGGATGTTAGCATATTTTGTCTGAATGAAGATGATACCATCATCCGGTGCTGACATGGATAAACAATTCTTTTTCTCACGTATATAGTTCATAAGCTAACTGGGAATAACCAGATAATGGGTAATCTCACTGTCGAGCTTCATGTTTTCAACTAGCACAGCATAGCATAGCATAGAAGGCAAACAAATGATAAGATGTCGAGACATTTTGTTCATATAGAGAATATGTATGGATTTCTTGCGAAATTTACGCGTTTCTTTTGATAGTGGTAAGGGTAGAGCTGTTAATTGGCGACAACTAACGCTGATTCTCTTTCGTACTCACTAATGGTTGTAATGATTGTACCTTTGAATGCAAAAAGAAAAATAATGTTATCAAATATGCCTATACAAGCATAACTGAATAATAGGGAAAAGGGTACATTGCATAGAATATAATATAAAGCGTCGACTGCATGTCATTAACTGGGAATTCGTTTCTGGGAGTAAGCTAGTAGCAGTAAGCTAGTCATTTTATTATGTAAGTAACTTGTTCTTATTGAATAAGATAGATGAATAAATCACGTCAAATCGAAATCACGACATTTTTATTTCTCTAATCGGTATTCTGATTCTAGTGCCTGAATACCATTTTAATAACAAAATTCTCATTAACTCACACTGAACTTTGTGCTTGTATGGCTCAAAGACTGAGGATTATCCATGAACAATGGACATCAATAAAATGTTATCTACAAAATCGTAATTCACGGACAGGACAAGGAGACGATCCTCCCTCCTGGGATCCGACGAACTACCCCCGAAAACAAGGGAAAAAGTCTTTGCTAACTGCAATAAGATGTGCCCCATTGCCCTGAGATAAGGAATCTAATGCTCTACCGACTGAGCTGCCGCAGTAGCCATCAACAGCAACAGCAAACGGCAGCATTTAAATTAGAATTGATATTCCATTTAAGTCCGTTCATCTTCTAAACGAGACCCAATAAGAAAAGTTCAACATGACGACATAAATAATTAAAGAAACAAAGTATCGTTCTTTATTAACTTGTATAACCTTATGCTGGATTATATGGAATTTGTTAATAAACACAACTTTTCGTTGTTATAAGAAAGCTCACGCCTTATGGCCATAATTAGTTGTCGCAATTATTGCAAAAGAGGATCTTGAAAAAATAATAACAGCTATATTTCAGGCTGAGGTGAATGAAGCTGATAAAATCAACATTTATTATCAACATTTTCACGTATAGTGTGGCAAAAGACTAAATTAGATGCACGAACTTAACATAAAAGGGACGAAAGCGCTAATTAAAACTGATTACTCCAAATGACACAGCAAATTGTGAGCACAAGTTCAATTAAATCTTTCGAGAGAACTCTAAACTGCGATGAGCTTACCCGGCTAAAGGGAATCCACCACACAATGCATGTGGAAGCTTTTGCTATCAGTTCGCCTTATTTTGCAGCAAAAAGCATACACTTGAATAAAATGTCTGAATAATACAAATTTTTGCAGATGATATGGAGGAGAAAAGAGAAGGAACTGTTAAGCTAGCGGGACCATCATACTCACCGAAGATAATGTTGAAGCGTCTACATCAAGTCTACTCAACTCAAACAATACGTGTCTGTAAGGGTTTTAAGTGGATACACGGAGGTGAAGGTTTAACCCACGGTGGCCGATAGCACACGGAATATGAGAACGCACATTCAGCGCCACCAGGGTAATTTTTCTTCGAGGTCCAGGTGAAAAAATGCATATGGTCTTGCACCCCATCGCGTTCGCGGAAGACCCTCCTCGTCAACTAATATATGGTCACGTAGTCTTCTATGTCCTTCCGAATTTTCTGGCCGGTTTATATCCCGGCGTCTGCTAAAAGCAGCCAGTGCGAAAACGCACGCGCTCAAGCGTGGCTAGTGCATGTCATAGCATAATATTTAAGTCAGCAATGCCAAGAGAGAATTAAAATAACTTATAAGTTATAAGTTATAAATTAGGATGCACACGTAGAATAAGTGTTTTTGTAATAACTAATATAGGGTACACCATACTACGGTTAACACTTTTATGAGTAGAGAACGCGTGATATTCGGCATGATCTATCTACTTAAATTAAAAACGCATGTTCTTGGAAATGTGGGTACGCTAACAACAGATAGGCGAAAGAATTGTAATTATCTGCCGCTAATTTGAGCGTCTCTGATGCATATTTCTTGATGATTCTGATTAACCGACAAATGTAGACAAGAAGACAAATGTAATCTAAATGTAGCACTGGTACCGCAAAGGTACTACTTAAACTTTTTATCTTCTAATAGCATAATAACAAAATTCATTAAATATTTCTTTTCTTGCTAAGATGTAACAAATACTTTGACATTAAGCACGTGTCTTCGCCTTCAAAACATGTTCTTGCAACCGTACTCAATGTTTCGTAAAGTAGATTATACGCTATAATTATTTTTCCCGACTAATTATTCCGATTCTTTACTTGTATTACTTCTTATTTTTAATAAGATCAATTAAGTTCTATTAATAACACTCACCGCTACATTATTAATAGCCTGCGTTTTCATTGCACAACACTTCCGCTTCGAACATTAGTCACTGTTACGAAAATGTTAAGATAATTCCGTCGTGTTGTCCTGTTGTCGTGCTTGATGAAAATTCGATGACGTTTCTTTTGTTAGCTTGTGTCCACAGCACAATTCATCTGGAATTAGAAAGATTAACTTTTATGAACTGGTATGAAGAGAACAACATTTTTGGACATTTAAAGAAAAGAAAATATATGAACCCTCATTGCTAGGTAGACTGCCGTAATCAAAAATAATTTTTTTTATTCATTATGTTACATACACTTTAGAGAAACGAAATTGACGGATTGCACCTTTTTACGAGGCATTACAAGAACAATATCATTTAAAAGCAACCTATCATTTATGTATGTGTACAATACATTGTTTTCTTTCCAAAGTGTATCACATGTCTGGCTGCCTTTAACAGAAAAACACACGCCTTTAAAAATCCCTTTCTAAACAATAAACTTACCTTTTTAAATAAGTGCATATGCCAGAAAATTCGATTATAAAGACAGCTGCTTAAAATGGCGGTGGTTGGAATTGCATCCACTGCTATTGGAATGTTAAAGCAAATAACGACAAATCCAGAGCCGCCTCAACTAGCTTAGTTGTAGTACTATGCTTTAATTTTTAGGAACACTTGCAACTTTAAATGTAAAATTGAATCGAGGAAAAGAAAGGACACAATCGTTCGTTTCCATCTGCATCGCTGCCATAGTACAATGCACTACTTTAAAGATATTGGAAAAAGGAACAAACAGCTTCCGGTTTATATTAATATCAATCACTTATCGTCAGTGCTGTTTGAATACAATCTTTGGATAATCTTCTTCATGATATAACATTGTTTTTCAGAGTAGCGTGTCTTTCTTGAAACATGAAGTCCTTTTGCGATGCTTAGCCCGACGATTGTTACATCGCCTTGAAAATCCAAGGACAGTAGTCCATTAGAAATTGTTTTTTAATCAATTATATTATCTTTAGATTAATCATGCTTTACAGAGTGCGATTCCTTCAACGTTTCGGAACCAAGATGGTGCTTTCGGGTTACAACCGAACCTTTGTTTCTTTCCTACTCCTTCATGCTCATTTGGCTTCGAACTTCAACAGCAGATATGGTTTGCGCAACGCAGTAACAGATTTGTCAGTGTTCGTTTATAATAATTTCACATTAAATCAAAGATTACCTCGCTGTACATCTCATACAACCACTACGCGGGCATTTAGGATACTCTATATTAAAATTTTTCGTATAAACGGAGAGTGCTGACGAAATGACTGCGCCATTGTTCGACGTGCAAGAATTTTTTTTGGTTGTTATGGAATGGCTTTCGGATTGCAATTGACTTATCTTCCGCTTAATTGTCTCAAATTTCTCTCCCATTGCTTTACCTACTTTACTTACATATTTCATCACTAAATTTGAATTTAGAGTTCGCTAGCAAAGTTAGCAATGTTGCTTTAAGAAGTGTTCGAGTGTATAACAATTAATACCATGAACACTTGGTGGAGCCATTCACAAGATCCTGGACTTTTTTCATAATAATAGTCAATTCTATCTGTTGAAATAAAATATTTCAATTACGCTGGAAAAAAAAATAAAAACGAGACATTAAATTAGAAATAATTAAGAAATTTTTCTTAAAAGCTCATGAATAATGTTAATAAAATATATAGTAATTAGATGATAGTACAACGGAGACAGCCTTCGCCTAGACCCTGGGAACAGAGCTTAATTAATACTGCATGCATCAGTACTTACCGAACAGCTTTTTTAGTTGTTAAAAAATAGGTCGCCTATTTATTAATCACCGTATTCAAAGCAAAAAAAAAAGGCATCTTGTCTTTCTAGTTTGCATATTGATTATCCATTTTTGCAACAAAATTGTTCGGAATTCGTTTTTTTTTTCAATTTTATAAATTTATTCAAGTAATGATTGTAGACAATCCTCACATGCGTTATTTCCTTTGTTCTTTCTTATTATTTATTTTTTTTTTTTATTTTACATATATGCTTTCCAAAAGATTTTTCCCATTTTTTTTTGTACTTTTTTTTATATTGTATTTTAAAATTGGACTAAGCCTATAAATTTGTGGCTTATATGTCCGAAGTGCAATACTTTACTGATGTTCTTTCGTATAACTCTTATCCGAGCCGGCCGGTTGTTTCGCATAGAGTTGCCAAAACTCTTCCTTGACACGTTTAACTAAATACACTTAAATTTTCATTTATTGTCCAAAAAGTTACAAACCAACGTGGCAACGTTTTATAGTAGTAAATTGCAGTGGAGTATCATTGTTGCGTTTTCAATGAATCAAGAGCGAGAGATCATAAACATAAGACTTAAATGAATTCCGTATATGCACACGTATATGCGCGAATTTCATAAAAAACGAGAAGACATAATTATTCCATCTCATTCATTCTGCTTTTTCTTTTTTTCAAGCGAGCTGTATTAACTGCGTTAATTATAGACTTTCGTAGAACTTTTATTTAGTTTAATATGCTTCTTCTGAATAATGAATAGCTCCCTTTGTTATATACTTGAAAAAATTCTGTAGACTCTGACATATTCACTTTCACGATTGTAAAAAAAAATTCGAGTTCTTTTATTTACTTACCTTTATGTCTGTCGAGGGCAAATAAATATTATCTGCCCTTTTTAGTTTACACACTTTTTTCTTATTTCTTCAACAAATTCGTTGCGAATTTCTATTTACTATTAAACTAGTGGCGCTAAAATCGCGATTACATAATACATTAATAAAATGTTTAAAATTTCTATTCTGCCGAAAATTCTATGCATCCTTTTACTCACTTTTTTTGTACTTGTATTCCCGCCAGTTCGGTCGCTTTGCATAGAGTTGCCAAGTCTTCCCTAATTACAATTGAAGTTTCATTGACATGTTTAGAAACATTATTTGTACAACGAAATGACTTAACTTTGAATGTTTGCATGTAATAAACAAACCAAAAACATATAGTTATTTAACCCCGTTCTCTTCTTCTTGTCTTTTTCACCAAATATTCTATTTGCACATTTATTTAGTGCACTTCTCCCATAAAAATCCGAAGCACTTCTTTACAATTTTCCCCCAATATATTGTGAGTAATGAATTTATTGTTATGTATATAAAAAAAAGAACGATGGATAGATTTGTGGGGGCTGACACAACGAGGCGTCATTTTCGTTTTTGGATTAAAAATTCGCAAGTAGTTAACACAATCGACGGCTGCGTTACCATATGGTTTTTTTTTTTATTTTTTTATTTTTAACATAAAATTAAATCAATTTTATTTAATTTTCTTAAGGTTTGAGGCAGTAGTCGAATTTAACGTCATAAGATGTATATAAATTTACAATTTTTGCACATTTTCACGACTTATTGAACCATCACCGGAGGATAAGAGGTTCATTTTGTCAAAACGTTTGCAACAGAAAAAGTCAGCTGCGTTCACTTCATATTATAGAGCATGAAAATTTAGTTGTTTTACTTTTTTCGTCTTTTTTAGTATATTATATATGACGGGTGTAAAAGATTTGGTGACGACTAAATATAATTTTGTTACTCCTTATTTTTATAGCTATCAAATATTTTATTACAAGATTCTAATGTTATTTTACATTAAAAGTGAAAGTAAAAAAAGAGTAAAATTAAATGACAAATTATAAAGAAATTAACGATATATCGGTCAGTTGTAGAGATCCCTACGCGGCAAAATAGCATGAACATTTACAAATCGGTATCATCAAATTCACGCGCACTACGGTGCTTACATATCGATGTTACTTTATGCATATAGGCAGGTATTTTAGGCGAGGAGTCTCCATTATGATCCGCAATAAAGGGGGAAATACGTGGTGCGATTGAGTTGGAAGTTATTGAATGTTGTTGCGATCCTAAAGTTGGCGTCAACAGCCGTTACCTCGATCTCATTAACGAATATCGTGAGGTAGATGATTCATTGTCAACAGTAGGCGCACGATTCTTCATTGAAGCACGCAAGATTCGAAACTTATAGTCCCCGCTAGCATGACTATATTCGTCTTCTTCGCTTAATATGTCTTCATCGGCATGTCCGGTATTGCTGTTACATAGAATTTCCTCATTCTAGCTTTAGTCCACGTTAATATCACTATTTTCGCTATCGAAATATTTAAAAGATTCGACACGTAAAACTTCTTCATGTTTTAAATGTGAGGCTCCCTCAACAGAAGCCGCAAAACGACGAGGATCGCGTAATTTAGTCATCATCTTCCACTGCTTGCAATCGGGGCTAGACGCATATTTCCGAAGATTTTCCAAAGCTTTCGTTGTCTCAAGTACACCCTGCGCTCCAAATTCTTCAATCGTTAGTAAACGAATTTTACGTCGAAATTTTCTTAACCAGTAAGAGCGGCATTTATACCAACGTGATTGTGGAAAGCATTTTGATGCAACTACTACTAAAATAATTGCAGATGATGCTTCTTCGTAAACGCTTGTAAAGTAAATCATACTAAGAGATGTTAGCTGTAATAGCCATTTTATGATGTTCTTAGAACGTTGGTTAGTTGGCGGGCCCCAACGATAACAAACAATGAATGATATTGAACCAGTTATCATTATGTACCAGAAAACATATGTAACGATAATAACTTGCATATGCACCCATAGTAGCTGTATCATCCACAGGCCTATGGTCCAACCACCTATTAAAATACCATACATGGCAGGGCGCCTTGGTACCAATTTACTAATCAACCATATGATGAGCATAAACGATGAGCATATACCCAAAACAATTCCCGTTACGTAATAAAATATTGCATTGTGGCTTAAATTGCTGGCATATTGAAACACCAAGTAGCCTACCAACAGCTGTATAACGTGCCAAAAATCTATACGCAATATCCTCAGCTCTAAAGTGTATCGAGTGTGCGATGCCATGCCTAAACAACTGGAGACAAACGGTGACAAATGCAAACGTGCGAGAATGAAATAAACCTAAATAATGGTTGTTGTTGATAATAATGCTCTCGGACTTCGTCCGGTGTGGTACCATCATACTGTTTATAATTGTCGCCTTCAATATTTAGACACAACTCAACAGTTTCGAATAAGCGTGTGATAGGTATGTCTTCGGCACGACAACAAAAACTATGCAAATTATCGTCAAAGAATGGACTAAAGCTTCTCTTCGGCTTATATGCATATAATTTGCCAAGCTCCACATAGTTCACTTTACTGGCTATTACGGTCTCCGGATTTTGATTAAGCGCAGCAGCCGTGTAAAAGGTTAATGTTAATAATATAAATAAAGTCATTTTACTCAATCTTTATTTCGTTTTTAATCTTTTTCCTGCTTTTGTTCTGCTGTACGAAATAAACTTGCGAAATAAAAACGTCTCCACGATTGGAATCTTGAAATACAATTAATGAAATTACCGGCTAATTGACTTTATTTGTCAAATTTTTTCCTTTTTCCGAGTTCCTAAGACAAAAATTTGTGTACTTTGCAAATGCAGTTACCAAAAGTTTTACAGGAAGATGTGACCAAAAGCATATGATTTTAGAATCAATAATAAAGAAGTCACCATAAACATGAACAACAACTTTTTAAAAAAATAACTATAAGGACGTTAACATAAAAGAGAATAAATTTTAGTGATTAGTGATAAAGAACATTGATTAGATATGTGCAGATATATATATTAAATATATTTTTGTGTATTTACTAATAATTATACATATCAAAAAATATGTGTTGTCATCTCGATTAGCCTAATTGATTTTGTTATGTGCAATTACCTTTGTTGAAATCACTGTTAGGAGTGTCCACCGGTATCTTCATTCTATTACTCTCTGTTGAAATTACTGAAAAGTTTGTCTAAAAAACAAACTCGCTTCCATTAACCTTAAAAATTAACTTCATTAAATTAACTCATCAGTAAGAGTGGATCTTTAATGCGTTTTACTTATGTTGACAGAGGCGCTACTCAGCTCGAGATATTTATGATATTATAAATTCTTTGTGAACGATAAATATAAAAAGAAACTTTTCCAACTTCAAAATAAAACAATACTTGTATATATCTTGTAATTTCTTTATGTAATTTAATATTTTTTTTTATTTTATTTTTTTTGTATTTTATAAACGGCTTACAATAATACATTGCTTATAACATCGTAAATTTTCTTTGTATTTCACAAATTTTTTTAAGAGTTTTAATATTTATATATATATAATTCAGTCATTTCTTTTAGTTTTAAATTATTTTATTTTAGGATTTAAAATAATTAAGAATTTAAAAAATAAAATATTATTAATCATATTATTTTAAAAAAAGACAATTTTAAATAACTACAATAATTTATTAAGATTTATTTTAATTTAATGATTTGAATTTAATAATGGATGTTCAAAAAATCGGTTTATTAAACCTACTTTGCTGCTTATGATACAAAGTTGTTAGTGCTCTTGAAAACATATATAGGTCAATTTGCAATTGTTTCAATTCCATTCCGTTCACGTTGTTTACCAACCATAATCTTTTATGCACTTTACTTTTTATACCTTAAGTAAAAATGCTTGGTCACTGTCAAAATAAAGTTGAATAAGTCCATAGGTAAGTTTTTTTCAGAGAAGTCATGAAAATGTACGTTTTTAATTTTTATTTTTTCATAAATACCAAAGCCGCTCAATTTGCCATTTAGCCAGATTTTGCTTTTATTTTCATCGCCAATGTTCGTCTTAATGAAAGGAAATTGATCAAAATGTTAATAATGTTCCTGAAGCACTAAAAGAAGCCAAACTGATTGTACAACCACCGAAATTTTTTCCATTCTGGTCTTCTAAAATCCTGTCGATCAAGTAGCCAACAAAGAAACAAATGCTATCGCAATACGTCAACAGAAACCATCGAAGGGAAATGGGTAACTCATCAAGGCGAAGCAGCGATTAAGGTTTCCAACTCGACGAATAAAAAGGGCCGATCCCATGGAAAAGAGTCAAACAATATCGCGAGAAAATTCCCTAGGGAATTACCTAAATAACCGCGATGGTGGGACCAAGCAAGTAACCAGTTTCCAATTATAAACATTAAAGAAAATCATCCATATATACTAGGCTTTGCTTTAGGGAGAATTAATAAACAGAATTTAAAAACTTATTCTATTTTATTTGGTGTCTGCGATGGCATGATATTATTCTTGATAATTTATCGCAGATGCTGATCTTGTATTTTTTGGTGCATTACTCGTGAATGTGCCTGGGATAACTCGCTGAGACATACCTCACCAACGAAGTAGAAAAAGGAGTAGAAAAAATTTTTATTCCCGATTGGAAAGAAAAATTTCATTTGCGATGTAAAGGAACGGGGCTTCGGTTACAACTATATGGAAAACCACTTGCATGAATACTCATAAAAAACTCATTTCCAGAAAACGCTATGCATTATAAGATGAACCATTTCGCTAACAACATTCACGTATCGAAATTTTGATGCCCTACTTCACGTCTCGAAATGTAAACAAATGTTGTGAAAGAGAGTGACAGCGAAAAAAATTAATTTTTTTCGTGACGCTTGTGTAAGCCTATGGACCATACAAAGCCGTTCAATAAGGCGGTTTTGGTAAAAATTGCTTTTAATAAGGCAAATGAATGAATCTTGATCAATTATTCTGGGCATAAAAATATAACATTTTTACAAAAATTTGAATTCGTGGTTACATGACGGCCACGGAAATGTTGAAGATATGTATATTGCTAACCGCAACTTACGATTGTCATCTCCCACAAGTACTATAGAAAATATGCGATAGAAGAATATAATGATCCGACACGTATTAGCACTTTAGTAGAGATTATTGTAGGTGTACGTTTCTTTTGCTTTAGATTTCCAAAAATGAAAAAAAAAGAACTAAGCGACGTCCCCAAAGAGGAATTTTTAATTTCGAATTTATACAAATTTCTAATTTTAATGCTTGTATGGAAATTCAGTTCGACTTAAGTGAAACTCTTTTTATCTTTGTCAATAAAAACATTAAAATGATCAACGCGTTTCATTTTAAAAAGTTGAGTTGGACCCCATGAGCGGCCCAAGATTTATATTTTTTTAAAGCGAAGAAATTCGTTCGCTTAACTTGCATATATTTCTATATATATCTTCCCCAAAATTACTTTTTCTATTTTTGTGTTTAAAAATTTTTTATTGTAAAAAAAAATAATGCGCCACGTCCAGTTTACATTTATATATGATCCAAGTTTTCATCAAATTGTTTAATAAATGTAATAAAAAAAAAAATACAACTGCGAGGAATCGAACTCGTTGCCATTTAAATCGCGACTACTATGTGCTACGTTATCATAGGCGTACGACCTCTTGAAAGTGAAAATGGATACCAATTGTCATATTTAATATAAAAGTAAAAAAAATATTAAATTGCAAAATTCTTAAAGAAACGCAAAAAAATTTAGACCAAAGGGTATCGTACGAATTGATCATCAAATCGTGTCATAGTTTCAACTTATTTCGCCTGCCGTATACGTTGCATATATTTCAAGTGCGTTGGACACGCTTAAACATGCATTAAGATCTATGTGTTTTTAAACGTCCACGTTTCTTTTTTAGACTTTCACTAAAATTAACATTTGTGTTCAGTATTGTTCGAAAAACCGCAGTAGAAAAATAGATAGTGGTTAAGAATTGAATCCCACGAAAACGTAAACGTCGATGCGGTGTACCCATATCGGCATGAACTTCCTATAGCGTATATACACTCATACACAATAACCAGCAGTAACAACAAAACAAAATAGCAACAACGTCATAAACCGCCAATACTAGTTGTCCCATGGCCCTCATGACATCGCCGCTAGGCGTCAATTGGGCGATCTCCCTGCGCCAAGATGAATTCCAAGCCTGTTTAGGGGAGTTCGTCTTGGACACCATAGGTAGCGTGCAAAAGATCAGAAGGCGTTGGGCACAATTCATGAACAAGGACCACCAGCCCGAGGTGGTCACACGGCTGTTAGAACTACAGACAGAGCTGGAGGCCCTCACCAGACAACGATCACTTTCCCCACCATCTCACGCGAGAAATGTGGCCGATGGGTCGCCAATGAACAAGAAAGGATTCTTACACCCACCGAAGAACGTCAAAACCCTGCACGTACCGGTGACGGCACAGGGCTCGGACAACAAAATGGCGCCGTCATCGCAATCCACTATCGCGACAACAACCAACGACACCAGAGAAACCATCCAACTCGCCACCGCGATTTGCGGAGCACACTTAGTTTTCCCGACAGCGACCGACACGAGACCCATCATCGAAATAGTCAGCATAATGTATAAGCTCTTGCTATTAGTTCGCCTTATTTTGCAGCCAAAACCGCACACTTGAGCAAAATGGGAAGAAACTGTTAAGTTAGTGGGACCACCACAATCACGGAGTATAATGTTGAAATGTTACTATGTTCTTCAGATCCATTCAATTCAAGCAATAAGCACAATATTAAGTATTTTAACAAAGAACATAGGCAATAAGTTGAATAAGTTTGCTAAAAAATACCTTCGCTAAGTCCAGTTATTAACTAAAATTAAACGAAATTTAAAAATGGAAACCACCAATTAACTATGAAATTCGCAAATAGTGAAATTCGCCTTACGAGATACACAAAATTGCTTACAATTCACAAGGAAGCTCTTGGTATTTATTCGCCTTATTTTGCAGCCAAAAGCATACACTTGAATAAAATGGCTAAATAATACAAATATTTGCAGCTGATGTGAAGAAGAAAACGGAAGGAACTGTTAACCTAGCGGCACCATCATGCTCATGGAAGATAATGTTGAAGCGTCTACATCAAGTCTACTCAATTCAAACAATACGTTGCGCGCGTGAGGGGAGGCAGGGGGGGACGGTGGACAAATACCGGATGGACGACATAATATGCATTTCGGATTCGTGCTCTATCGTTTTGAAGTCCAGTCTCTTACATTTGTTCTTTTCCTCTTCTCTCGCATAAATATAAAAAAAAAAATCCACGCAAACTCCTATTCCACTGATGTGAAGGAATGTTATCTCCGAGACTAATCAATCCGACGACATCTCTGGTGAGAAAAATGACGCTGATAAGCCCAGCCATATTGCACGCTGCGTCACCTATTGTAGTGTATTCATAGCGTAGCGTGCGTAAAGAAAAATAAAGGAAAGAAATATAAACCAAACAAGCTGAAGCATGAGATTACACCATGCGCAACATATCCAACGACTGTTGAAATCAGCACATTATAATAGAAACAAAATAATAATTGTAAACAAACTAAAATTTTAGCATATAAGTACCAAGAATTACACAAGTACAAAGAATTCCATAACAAGATTCTTGAAAAGTGTGGAATGTTATCCTACGACAAGGATAAACGCCTAGACAACGTCATTTTCAGATTACTCCGCTATTACAGGACTCTTGGAAAAGTTTGCTTGAACAAGTTAATATATCATTAGTTGGTGCTTAAAAAGTATGATAACATATGTAATGCACTTACATATATTTACGTTAAACAGTTAAACAAAAGAAAAAAAAAGGAACGGAAAATATATGTATATATATATTGGCAAAAGCTACAAGAAATATAGAAAAACTAAACGAAAGTCCCTCTTTCGTCCGTCGGTATTTGTCTAACGTCTCCTCACCGCCCCTTACACGTGCACCACCCCATACTCCCCCTCAGTGGTGGAATGTGCCGACGTAGCCACTCATTTCATTTATAATAAAGAAAGACAAAAAAAAAATAAAAATGTATATCCAGAAACTACTTCTTTTTTTTTTTATTAATGTCGACCTTACCACGTACACCGTGCTACACCGTGGTTGTTACCGCCACTGCTGGGGATGATGTATGTGTATAATATGGAAGGAACAAATATCGCCAGACTTCCACTAACACACCGGCTGGGACATGGCTCATTCGTTATAGCAACATCCTTAATAGTATTCCGATTTCGTATCACCATACTGGCTTCTTCATATATATTTTTGGAATAATGGCATTAAGATATTGGCATGTAGATTATATTATAAACGAAGTTTACATATGAAATCTTATATTGGAACAGCGAAAACCGAATTGTGGAAAACTGTTCATAAAAATTAAGTGGATTGCAGAAATATTCTACATAACAAAATTATAAAGTAGAGCAAAAAGTCCGAAAGATAAATAATTAAAAGCACTAGATAATTTACGAATGCAAACAAACATGTACATAAAAATGTATGAAATGTTTGAATATTCGTCTTAACAGTGTAACATGTGGTTTTATCTTGTAATATTAGCTGTAAATACAACCTTGTAAAATATCGGGTTGTTAATTTCAATGAAAAAATAATTACGAAAAACAAAACAACTGGGACGCGTAAAAAGATAAGAAAGAAAAAAAACATGGGAGGAAGAAGAGAGCGGCAAGGCGAAAAGAAAGAAAGTAAAATTTAGCTTGAATTAGTGAGTTTTTGATTTGGTGGTATGTTTGTTAAAGTCTGCTACATCCGAAAAAAATTGGTAAGTAAGCTGAACTGTACGTAGTGCAACGAGAATTAAATGATTCCGGAAAACATTATACGATATGATATATAAAATAAAAAGCAGACATAAAAAAGCAAAAATAAAACAAAAACAAAAAAAAAACAACTTCCGCGTCTCCCTTTCGAAATCATAGACCGTAGGAGACCATAGGTAGGGTAGAGTGCAAAATTGCCCAGGACTGAAAATATGCCTGTTCCGTAAGATAGGTTTTGTCCGTCCGCCCATTCTGGTAATGTTTATTAAGTACGTGCTATTCTTTAGCGTGTAATCATCCGATTGTGTCCGAGAGAGAAAATTTAGTTTTTCTTCCTTTTAGCACAGAACAACGAACAAAATGTTCAGACTGACAGACAGACTACACATTGTTATGCAAACCTGCTGTTGCACAAAAGTGAAGTAGGACCAGAAAGGCAATAAGGGTAAAGGTTCAACAGAAAAATAATAAAAAGAAAGGCTTCATGATCTGTAACATAAGGTTTTAGCTTAGCAATCTTGTTTCATTTATTTTTTTCTTAAAAAAGAATGCAACCGTGCAATGAGAGGATTGTCAAGTTTTCGTGTAAGAAACCGGTTAATGGCGGGAGGTATTTTGACGCCATTTTTGCCGGTTTATGGTTGGTGTCGAGATTCGTAACGAAAGAAGAAGGATGGGGGTTGACAGAGAGGGAGATTGTTCAATTTTGTGACATTAGCAAATAAACAAGTATACTCTGAAAGTTGCGTTTATACACAACATCTATAATATCACATTATAATCTGAAATTGGCATTTAACGTTATCTACAAATGTAATATATATGAACAATGAACACAGCAGCCAATCCAAGTATAGTCGGCATCTATCACATAGCACCGCCATTTTCATTATTGGTACTTCAACACTAGACGCACAACATCTTTGAAGCAACAAACCAGCTGCAGCCAGATTATGCATTCGATTTTTTTTTTTATGTATTACTATTATTCTATAATAATACGGTAAAAAAAAAATTTTAATTTGCTCACTGAAAAAGGAAAAAAGATGCGTAATTAAGTTGCATACTCCACCGCTGAGGCGGAGTATGAAAGGGCGCGCGTTTGAGTGGAGATAGGGGGGTTGAGGACGGATACTGACGACTGAGCTAGGGCGCATGACATGGCATGGCGTTTTGCTTGCAACACGCTTCCTTACCAATAACAATTCTGTCGGCGTAATTGTCCGTCGATAGTCCGCAATATTCCTCACCCATAACTCATTAAATTTCAAAAGCAGTTGGTCAGTCGTTCCGATCGTGCGCTAAGTTAAAAATGAAAGTAAAAGTTCCCCTTATTCCCCTAGCGTAGGGATGAAATAGACTTGGGGTAAAATATCCTCTCTGTGAGATGCTTATGCTCTACGAGATGCTCTACGCTAACTAGGCTCATTTATAAAAATTGTATTAGCACTATGAAACATACTCTGTTCGTATATTCGTTTTAATACATATATATAATCTCAGAGTTATTATAATAATTTTCGCGAAACTCTGATATACATTATTAAACATATTGATAAATTTATATGTGTATCGACGTATCTGCATCTGCATAAGCGCGGTGTATGTTTGCATGTTCGTATTCCCAATTGACATACACCTAAAATATTTATGCATTTGTAACAAATACAGCAATAGCAACCACTTTATTGCGGTTATTATTGTTGCGTTATTATTCTTAAGCTTCGGAACTAAATATTTTGCATTCCCATTCGACGAGGCACAATATCGCGTGAGTTAAATAAATTTAATATCTTTTCTTTATCAACTGAATCTTGTTATGATGTCCATTTGATTTTATTGACGTATCTAGAATACTTATTCACATATTATTTCCTCGTTATATAATTTAGGATATAAGTAAATGTATTAAGTGAGCGAGAAACAAAGTCGCACACTCGTTCAGGAAGGATCCTTTAGTTTTTAAATTTGTTTTAAGTTAAATTTACGTAGCAGTAAGCCGACGCATATGAGATGGAAGCAGTAGCTGAATGGCGTCAGATGAGATCCGGCAAGGTGGGCAACTTTTTCTGACAACAAAACAAAAATATATTTTAAAATGTGACTGCACAAGCGCGACGCCGTATATGGAAATTCCGAAGCATTTCACAACATAGCCACACGCATACCATTAAGATAACTGATAATGTTGCTGTCTGGTTTTTTTCCTTCAGCGGAACGTTAGCATGTACGGATCAAATACACAATTTACTAAATCCCAATTGTTTCTAGTTTGTTGAGTGTTGCTTTAACTATAATAAATGTTTTTCCTTCGCTATTGATTTCTCCATGTACAACTAAGGAGCAAAACTCTATTGTTTATCATAGCGAATTCGACAAAATTATGGGTGTGTAAATTACAACCCAATTTGTATAATAATTAAAGTCGAGCCTAATCCGAATTAAGCAGGAAACAACAGAGAAGGTTAAAATTTAGCACATTCGAACTGCAACATTAGGAACTGCAAATATTTAGTGATATAGACATATTTTAAGAGAGGATCGTGCGTTCCGTCCGACGACCACTGACGATAACTCGCTTTAGTTAAATATGAGCAATTAAATTATAATTTGTAGCCGCTAGTTTCTGATGTATTTTGTTTAAAGAAGTAAAATAATTTCATATAAGGAAATTAGACCAAAACATTAAAGGAAATTGAACTTTTAATTGTTTATATTTGGGGGGGAATATTAAAAGAAGGTAAGAGCACCTGGAAAAGCCACTGAGGCTGGCCCCGGCATTAATTGATTAAAGAATCAAAAATTTTCCGAAGAGGGAAAATTTTCTCTCATCACAATCAACAGATAACCTTGTAAACATTCTATAGGGCCAAATATTATTGTCGACCTAACCATTTTCTCCGAACTACAACAATCATAGGGCGGAACCTATTTTACTCTACCATTTCAAAAAAGGAAAAGAAAATACTGAAGAAAGTAGTTGTTTATAAGAGAATTGCACTGATTCTAAAATCTTAAAAAAATATGAAAAAAAACATCGACAGCAACAGCAGCGATCGTTCTAAGGTAGAAAAAAGGAATAACCCACGCAAAGTCGATCAAGCCGAATGCAATTCAAACGAAAATAGAGACTGAAACATAAGTTCGATTAAATAGCAACTCATAAAGGCGGTGTTAATATGCCGATCTTGAACAGAAGGATTAATTTGAGTTCTATTGCAGAACGAAGAAATCAATAACAGCGTATAAGCGGTAATACATATCTTTTTTTTCTTTATAATCTGATAAAATTTATGTTATCAACAAAGTGTGACCTCAAAAAATACGCATTCTTCCTGAATCTTCATTCAGTATGCCATATATAATTACTTTTACCATAAATGTGATTACTTGTGATTATTGGCGTATGTTTTTAACGTGACAATACCCGACTCATTATAGGTATTACATTTCTTCAGATTCTGACTTTAAAAAAAAAAAATTGTAAATTTTTCTCTCTCAAATTCTAAATTTTCTCATTTCTTTTAAACCGGTTTTCCATGAGATTACAAGCTTGTTTATGAATAGTATTCGTTACAAATCTTCCATTGAAAAATTACCCATTCCATCTTCCACGATAGCGCATAGCATCTTGCATTTCATAACATTTGATTTTTTCTTTTCACTTTCAATATAAGTTGGAAATGCAACCCTGTAGCAATGCAGAATGTAGCGTTGATAAATTCGCCGACGGGGAATGGCAGGCGGGAAGATTAATTGTTAGGCCTGAACCAAACGAAATAAAATGTGGAAGGTAGAAAAAAGGAGGAGAAAATAAAAAGAGGAAGACAGCGTTCGCGTTTTTTTTTTTTCCTTTTTTTTTGGCGGATCTATACGTAAAGACCATTAAATGAAGTATGAAAGCGGATATAATTGATATCTCTTATTGAACATGAACAGATCTAAACCACGTCTAGGTAAATGCGATTTTGAGCGATGTCACTTTAGCTGGGTATGGGCATGAATTTCAAGCACACAAAGCTGGTAAATCAAAGTGAAAAAAAAGGTTAAATTTTATTTTATTTATACGAACCGTCGAGTCTTACACAAGTGTAGCAACAATGCCCCATTAGAATTTTTTCCTGAATCCGAATATTCTTTTTTTTTGATTCGCTAATAGCTTTGCTATTCACATAGACTATCTCAACGAACTGAGTGTGTTTTTGAAAAACGCTAACATAAGGCATTTAACCCAATTTCTTAAAATAATGCTTTTCCCCACAATATTTATATTTACAAATATTAAAATCATCGATTAAAAAACAAAACGGTTAATGTTGAACTGAATAAAGAATAAAATTAAATGATTCGATTTTTAAATACAAAAAAATCGTCTCACTTTTTAAAATGGATCAAACTATAAAAAACTAATTGTAGTGATTTGTAACACCCAGTTGTAACGTAGAAACCATTACAGATACAACTCTGTAGTAAGAAGTTTACGACTTTCATTCGTGGAGAGAGGATAGACGTTTAGAAAAAAAAGACTGCAACCAACTTCATGGGAGCTACACATACGGCCCATAATTTCACCCATAGGTGATAAAATTGATTGTGAATTTTATTTAAGTTAAGGACCACGTTAACAAAAAGCATTAATTCACGAACCACTCTAATAAATTAAGTAAGCAAACGTAGGATTTCACAAACAATGAATGTCATATAAATGCTCCTCATCGTTCTCATATTGCACCCTACAATAAACACTTCTCACCAATCTCATGGTGCACTTTACAATGAACACTTCTCACCAATCTTATATTTACAATGAACATTACTCCATTTCGATGAGAGTGCTGACTGTCGATTGATGGAAGGTTTCGTGTAAGATAATTTGTTAAACCAAAAAAATTGTGTTTTAATTAAAAGAATAAACCCAATAAGCAAAAACTTATTTAACTTGTACATTCAATATTTGTACGAAAATGCCGTTTTTCATGATTTCAATCTCATGAAAATTAATCGATTTTCTAAGAAATTAAATTCTAAAGAAGGTAAAAACCAACTGTGCATCCATGGCGCGCCATGCAGCTGGCGGCTGACTAAAGAAATTAACAACGATTAGGAGAGTCGAAAATCAGCCGAATCAGTTGTAAGTGAGTCGAGTCAGTAGAAAAGATAATTCAAGTTAAGAATACTGTGAAAATAAGTAAATTGCTAGCATAGAAAAACTAAAAAAAAAAAAGGCGAAAATTATTCGGTTTAATCCGTCCAAATGAAGAGCCTTCTCGCAACTATGGGCAAGTGGCCATCTGTAGAGATAGAAGTTGCTGTGGATGCGAGTGAGAAAAATAAGCCTCTAGACCAAAAAGCCGTAATACACATAAAAAATTATGTTTCGCCATGGAATGTTTTAAAAACTTTATATGAACGAACGTGAAAACAAAGTTCACCAATTAAACACGCAAGGACGTCTAGTGTCTACCCGAATTACATTGCAATTTTATGTAAATCAATAAGGCGACGCAAACAAATTTTACTTTAGTTTTTCAAAATAGTAAAGCAGTGATGATAAATAACGAAAATAATAAAATTTTCGTAGCATATTAAAAGAAAGGTGTTTTTGTCATTGACATAAAAATACAAATTAAAGATCATAATTTGAGTAAACGTTCTAATGAAAAGGTAAATAGTGTAGCTCATGAGAATTTTTTGTATTAGTTAAAGAGAACGAAATATTTCAATTGTGAAATTCGTGAAATACGAGGTAAACAATTATTGTTAAAAGTGAAATTCATTACGAAATTAAAAAATTTCCATGAACATTTAAATCGAACCTCTACTGTGAATAATGCTATATATGAGAATATATATTCAATCGAAATAATTTACTGTAATATACAATAAAAGCAACAAGTGTCGTTATGGTGGAGAGAGTTACGCATCAGCATCGGTCGACTCTACAACAACTGTTTTTGACTGTCATCTAAGCAGCAGCAGCGCACATCCAACGTTCCGGTGCCATCCTCATAACAGGCTTTTTCTTGAACCTTCAACGCAGTGCATGATTCCCGGAGAACGGAAAACGCTCAAATCCCACGCCCATTGTATGAATTCCCTAATGACATTATTGTGTATGAGAGACGTCATATACACACCAGTTAAAGTTACAGTTACAGTTACGATTGTGACAAATATATGTAACGTCCGCGAATAAATTCAGGGAGGGTATCTGTCGGTCTGTTTTCACCTAAAATGTCTCAGTAATGACATCATCGTATGATTTTGCGGTTCTTTGCAAATAGCGGCTAGCCGTTAGCTATGCAAAGAAACAAGCAAAGAGACAAAAAAGGCAAAATGATGCGATGAAGATTTTTGGTGGTGGTTTTTCTTTTTTTTTCGTTTGATGAGGGAGAAAAGATTTGATCGTGGAGGACTAAACATCAAAAAAGCTTTGCAAATTTAATAATACTTTCTTTAGCTTTAATTACGTTTTAATTATCTTGTTAATTTTGTTGATACCAAATAATAAAAATAAAAGGATAATTCGATTCGGTTTTCATGATTCAATTGATTGGGAAATAATTTAAAGCAACATATATTAAACAATAAATTGTGCTGAAGTGTGTATACTAAAGTATCAGAAAATCTTCGTCTGCAAGTGATTACAAGGACAAATAATACATTTTCTTGTTGCGAAGCGCATCATAAAAAAAAAGACGAAAAAAAAGGCCACCGTGTCCTTAAAGGACAAAATTAAGGAGACGCACAGACATTGGCCACGTCATGTCGAACGAATCTTCTTCCTCAATGACGGGCGTTATCGGTTCGTACTTAACAAACAGCGAATGTGATACCATTAACAGATAATTCTGACCGACCAACTAGTTCTCATAGAGCAGCAGTGGGCGACCGTCCCAGAGATCCGGAAACTTTGAATATACGGGGCGACAGGGTGATATGCCCGAGTTTATCCCCCGAGGTGCGTTAAGCATAATTGTATGGTTTATAGCCGAGTTTGGCCTCCGGCCCCGACAACTTCATCGAACTTCGACTAATGGTAGGCAGAGCTACATTATTGACTTTAGAATGGGATTGGTGCGTGACGCACATTAGCTGGCCCCCTATACCTTCGCAGCAACGAGGCGACCATCCGGCTCACGTTCCAAAAGGAAAACTCTTTTGTTTTTTTTTTCCTCTTTCGTTAAGTTCATTTTTCAGTCCTAGAGAAAGACCAATCGTTTACCATAATACCCACCATGAATATCTACTCTTGAAGGGGTAAAATAAGAGCCTGCCAGAACACTCTACAACCAACATTTCCCAACAGTTCCGATCGAGGGGTTGATCTTCATTCATCACCTTCGAGGAATGGACGATCTGTGAGGAAGCAAAGTCGCACACTCATTATGCGTTCACATATCTTTCTTCGGTTAACGGATGCTAGTGTGTAAGTCAGGTGTAAGTGATGTAGCAGTAAGTATACTGCGACTAACGACGGTTAATAGGTATGTGAATTAAAATCATCTGCTTTCCGGATTCATCTGACAAGGTTGGAAATGTCAACGTTTCTTTTGGGGCGACTCTCGGTCTTGTAAACCACCTTTTTCTTGATTAGTAAGTCCGGTCTGAGACCTGTGGGTCTTGTGCCGGATTCAGTATTGGTGAGACGTACTAGCAGCGCGTCTTTTTAGTTTCATAATAGATGCCACTTCGGTGTGTGATTCGAAACTCCAACCCTAAGTGTAAAATATGAAATAAAACATTGTGAGGACCCAAAGTCGTCCCTCGTTTTGGGCTCACGGATTCTCCCTGGATTCTCTCTGGAGAGGGGAAGAGAGTGCTAAGTTAAGGTAGAATAGGAAATAACATAAGTTAAGAATAGATTAAGATAGAATGGGAATAGAACATAGGAATAGAAAATATAAAAAAAAGGGAGAATACAAGCAAATAAAGCAAAAAAAAAAAAAAAGGAAAGTAGAGGAAAACTTTTTAACTAATGTTGGATAGCGCGGAGAACATTGACGATATTGGTTGTGCTTGTAAGCGGAGGACTCTATTTGATAATCTGTGCCTTGCAATATTATTAAAACGAATGCTTATTCATTCTATACTAAATATATACGCAAGAAGCAAACGGAATGGCAAAACGCACGCAAGTGAAGGCAACAAAACGAGCAAATGAAGAATCCTTTTTTTTGCGAATAATCAAAGAAGGTTTTAATAATCGTCTGCTTTTTTCAGGGTTTTATTGAAAATAGGAAACCTGGAGGTTAACCCCGTGGTAAACTTTAAGTAAGAAAAAACATCTTAGGAAACCAGTGAGGAGTACGCATCGAAACCCATTTCCTCGTCTTGGCCCGAATCGTTACACAAAAAAAAAAGAGGGCATTCGTCTTCATAGGCTAATAAAAGCGAACACTTGCTATTCACATTGGTTCAAAATAAATAAACGCTAAATCCTAGCAACATTGATGAACGTTCTATTTTGGGAAAATCAGTTTCAAATTCGGAACAGTAAGGTAATCGATAGCGGATGGAGCGGTAACAACGAAAACAACAGCAACAACAGGTGAGGAATTCTACTTTCCAACCTAGTAGTAGTGAACATAGGGAATGCATATTGCCTGATCGTGTTTATTTACTTTGTGATGCTTATCAGTTTCACGTACTGAGGGGCGCATAGAAAACTCATCTGATTCAGTGTTGAAGTAAATGACAACGAAATTTTGGTTTATACAAAATTTTCAAAGAGCAATTCGCGCCGTATATCTAAGAATTAGAAATAGAAGGACAAATCTAATGTGTACCGCGACTTTATCAAACAGGTAGGTAGGTATCGATTTTTTTAATTCAATTTTCTCACGCATACAATATAAGATGCTCAAAAAAAAGGGGGAAGAGAAGAAAACGTAATAAAGAAAATATATAAAAGCATTACCCCTTCGTAGTAGTAACCTTACAAACAAAATATAACCTAAATTAATAAAGTATTTTATATAAACACGAACCGACAACATAACTGACGTCAGATATCAGAGAGTTGAGCAACGGACGCGAGTCAGTCGTATGAATTAAGGCAATCAAAACAAGACAGAGAACTAGACTACGGTAAGCCAGCAATACGGTGATGCCGCCATTGCCAGAAGGGCAGATACTTCCCGAACACTCCTGCAATATTTGGGGGAGTATTTTCTCATCCCTATCACAATTGAGACAACACGCTAGGAGAGGTTCCTGTAGAAGGAACCTAGTTGGGGTGGACAATGTGTGCCACCTCTGTGAACGAAATTTCACCACGTATGCGGGCCTTGGACAGCACGAAAGGCTGGCCCACCCCGTCCAATATAATCAACAGATGACGGCCGAGGCCGCCACGAAATCTAGCAAAAGGTGGACAGCCGATGAGCAGCAAGAGCTGGCGCAGTTGGAGGCAGGGTTGGGGACGATGAGCGCTTCTGACTTCATCGACCATTTGGCGGCTCACTCCACCCGATCACGCGATGCAATCAAGAAACGCAGGCAGCGCCGCTCCTACGTTCCCACGGTGTCGCGATTGAGGGCCGCGGAGCCAGCCGCGCCGAATATACTACCATGCGAAGACCAAGGCCCTACCAACTTCTCCGTTGAGGAAAATGAAGAGTTGGTCGAAGCTATAGAGTCTTTGTCGCTCAATGAAGAGGATGCCAGGATAAGAAGAGAAATCTTGGCATCCCCCGAGAGAGGCAAAGACGCCTTGGCTGAATGGGTGAATAGGTTGACAGGCTGCATCAGTAGAGTACATCGCAATCCTTCACGACAAACTGGGAATCGGACGGCCTTAAAAAACACCAATAGGGCCAGACGAGCCGCGATGTACCGCCGTGCACAAAGTGAGTTCGCAAAAAAATTCGAAGAAATTAGCCGACCTCATTTTAGATCATGATAATTGGTATGAGTTGTCCCCCCCCGAATATGACTGCGGCGACAAACGAGTTTTGCAGGATCTTCGACGAATCATCGATCAACGATGATTTGCCCATTGCAAACCGAAGAGAAGAAAGCATAAAGGTCATGCAGGCGATATCGGCTGAAGATGTAAGATGGGCGATGAAGTCTATGAAAAGTGACACCCCAGGGCTCGACAACATTACCGTGCGAGCTCTCCGCAAAGTGTCGCCAAATAGACTCTGTCTACTGTTCAACGCCATGCTGTATCTAGAGCACATGCCAAAATCGCTTAAGATCGGCAAAACGGTATTTATACGGAAGGCGATGACGGGAGGTAGTGATGGTGTCACCAAATGGAGGCCTATCACAACATCGTCAATCTTCATGAGAGCCCTGCATAAGATCCTAGCACGCCGGCTTGAAGCCTTGTCATTGCATAGTCATAATCAGCGAGGTTTCAGTCGAATTGATGGGGTATTTTCAAATGTCTTCTGCCTAGAGCAAATCGTCAAACATGCCACGCTAAATGGGAGGCCACTCTGTCTGGTCTCCGTCGATATATCGAAGGCATTTGATACAGTATCTCATCACAACGTATTGAGGGCGCTGAAGAGGATGGGAGTGGAGAAGAAATTTGTACAATACACAGCACAATATTTAAGTGAGACCATAACAACAATGGGTACAGACTTCGGAGAGGTGAGTGTGCGCCGGGGGGTTAAACAAGGAGACCCTCTCTCTCCCATACTTTTCAACGCCGTCATGGATGAGCTCGTTTGCCAGCTGCAGAAATATTCGGGCGTGGAGATCAATGATACCGCGGTCCGATGCTTGGCTTATGCTGGCGACCTGCTTCTGTTCGCTCGGACAAGGGAGGATACGGAACGTATGGTCTCACACGTTTCGTCCTTCCTCAAAAACAGGGGCCTGCAAATTAACACCTCAAAAAGCAGGGCCCTATGTCTGAGCACGGTCGCCAGCAAAAAGAAAGTTTATGTGGATGCCTACCCTCTTCGATGCGGCACCGAATTTATTCCGGTTGTCGGCGTCGAAGAGCATGTTCGTTACCTGGGGTCCGAATTTACACCATTCGGAGAGAAATCGAACAACGAATCTCTCTTTCTCCATCTCAAGAGATTGAAAAAGGCACCATTAAAGCCAAGCCAAAAACTAAGAATCCTTCGCGACTTCCTTATTCCAAAATATATTGCAGTCCTGTAAACCCCAAATTTTACAAGGAAGTCGCTTAAGGAAGCGGACCGGAAAATTAGGGCCTGCGTGCGGCAAATCCTCCATCTGCCCATTCCCATAACTCTATAATTTATGGGCCGGTACGAGAGGGAGTGCTCGGTATCTTTGGATTCAGGGACCGGAAACCTGCTATTGTGATGGAGCGAGTGGAGAAACTTAGATCAAGTGACTCCACTTTCGCCGCCATAATGGGGGTGTGCGGTCAATGCATCCAAAGGGTCCGCAGCATGGTGACACATGGCTCTAAGCAAGCGTATCACGAACATCACGCGGTGTCACTGAATGGCTCCTTTTCCGGCTGCGGGGGCCTGAGGCAATTGAGTGCGAAGCTGCACAGCAACAGGTGGGTTTATCAGCCACCGATGCATTGGAGCGGGGAAGATTACATAAAAGCAGTTCATCTCAGCTTCAATCTCTTGCCGTGCAGAGGCGAAAATTGCCAAAGGCAAGAAACTGTCTGTCATGTGTTGCAGGCTTGTCTCAAGACGCGTGTTCATTGGGAGGGACAAGAACCCCTGAGCAGCTTCCATAACGAAAAAGTCTGCCATTACTCATCGGACGCCTTCTTGGCGAAGTTGATGGAATTGTACCCAGGCAAATCAATTGCCATCGTTCCCATAATAGTGGGCGCTCGAGTGGCATGGTGTGCACAGAATGACGCACTCACGGCCGCCATTAGGATTGGACCGAGAGCGGTGGAGAATATAATCACAGGTGTCATTAGGGGTGGCGTCATTATCCACTCCACGTTTATGAGAAGGGTTTGGGAACCGTATTTAAGGAGTAAGGCGACGGCGACCCAAGTACACGCCGAAATTAGGAGCTAGGCTCCTCGTCTTTTGTTGCCGCTTGCTGGTTCGACATAGGAATTGGTTGCTACTCACTCGCTATTCTTTTAAGGGTAGGTGGATAAGAAAGGTAATAGGAAATAGGCACCTCACCATATGGGTATATAATGTATATGTACGTATATATATATATATACAATTTTATAAAAAAAAGAAATTTGTAACGAGAAATAGAGCTCAATCCGGCCGATTTATTTCACGCTATGTTGTGCGCAAAATCAAAGAAGTGTCCAAAAATATTCTCTTTATATGTTTAAAAAGGGTGAAGTTAACACAACATTCAGTTACCTTAAGCAATAAAGTGAAAGATTTACAAGCGTTTTTTTGCATTCTTGTGCTTTGCTTTTGCTAAGTACAAGAGAGAAAAATGGTAAGGAAACTTAAAACTACATAACGCATGAAACTAAATCACAAAAGAGATGCTTAATAACAGCAATAATAAAGTCCAAGCGGACAGATGTCTCTAGGTGCTTAATGTGGATACCTGCCGTGAATGCCTAACCCCAAGGTGCCCACGGTTGCCAAAAACTAGTCAAACTAGTAGCATACAGTAAGAGCTTCCAATCAGCCCGTTGAGGCATCCCAGAAGCGGAAAGCTTGGTTTGTTTCACGACTCGCATTTGATACGATAGTTACGACGATTCAAATTCGTGCGTAAATCCTTTGACTGCAAAAACGAGGCTATGGATTTGAAACTTAGCAGAACCTTGACAAGGACTAAAACTTAATGCTCTGAAATATAATTACTTTCAGATACTTTTTCGTCGATCGCGAAAGAATTTTATAAGGAGGGATCCAGGCATAAATATCAGAAGGATCAAAAATGATTTCTTTTAGGTTTAGGTGTAGATATCGACCAGAAGTAGTTGAATTGAATTCATTTGAAGGAAAATCACTTTTTTTTCGTGGTCAACAAAAATCATTTATTTTTAAGTATATCTACGACTATGTGAATTGTAAAATTCCTTTAAATAAACTAAAAGGTGAACAGCGTTGTAAAACTATCTCCGGGAAATTGGCAAAGCAAAGATCAAGCAGTCTGCCACCACAACTAGAGTACGATTGTATTGAAGTAAACTACGATCAAATAATTGATTGAAAAACGCAATAGCGCTATCACATGTTGTAGTGGGGACCATACAGCCAGAATTACAACTATAACACAAAATGACTTGTAAACTTGCAAATTGCAGTCCGCCAAATATATCAGTAGGGTTAGACTTTTCGGCCACGTCACCAAGGAGGGCAGCATGTTCCTTATAAAGAAAGATATCCACATTTGGGAGAATATAGGAGCAAGTTACATATAACATTTATGATTCAACGTCGGGAAGAGTAGGACATTCAATTGGATAGAATGGGACTGCAGCAGATGTGGTAATTAAAACACCACAACCAGTGCGATACAATCGCACTTTCGCTGGCAACGCTGCACGAAATAGGACGTTTTTTTTCGGCACAGAAAATTAGTGAGAAATTTGAAATTTAAAAAAAAATTTCGTAAACTTTTATAAACTATTAAAAAAACCTACTTTTAATCAAACTAAATTGATTTACATATCAAAAAACCATTTCTAACCATGCTGTGAATCTATAAGTGCGGCAAGTAAACAAAATCAACAAGAGGCTCGACATCTTTGTGCTTTTCCACAGGGTGTGCAGTACAACCTGCTCTTTTTTACTTTATCCCGGCAACGCTTACTTCGACAGCTCTCAATTACCTTGGACATCAAGTGGCGGCTATTTAACTGGATTCCCCAAGTTTTTCAAACCTATATGATTTTTCTCCGTCTCTCCGTCGGTTTAATCAGAATGTGCTGATTTTCCATAACCCTTTTGATTTCTTCGGTAAGTCAGCTGTTTGACTTTTTTGCCTATAGTCTAGCACGAAAAGTAAAAGTTGCCCGCCCCGCAAGGGGGTGAGGCTTATAATAATGATGTCTAATAGTGATGAATTTGAAAACTTTGCACGTAAAGATCATAGTCAGCGTTTATTCAAAAGGAAGAATACCGTTCGACATAAAAATTCCAAGAAGAAAAATATTTTGTCTGAAGATGATTTGTCTATGGAAGTTAATACCACTACCTCAAATTCAACGGCCCCAATTATCATAAATAAGCCAATTATGGATCTTAACAAGGGTAGTTTGGATTTCTTTCACAGTAGTTCTAACAATAACTCTATAAAGGAAAAAAATCAAAACCTTAAATGTCCGAATTTATGTGATATTGAAGTGACCGAGGAGTGCTATGTTTTTCTTGAAGTCGGTAATAACGATACAGATAAACAAATGCGTCTCAATTCAGAACTGTTTTTTTTTTTTTGAACACGTTAAAAATTTAAATTTGAGTGGTCTGATTAGCATCCAAACGATTAGCAACGACAAAGCTAAGCCTTGCTTTGATAATGCGGGGAATGTAAATAATCTCATAAAAAAATAGTGGCTTCCGAAGTAAACGTTGTAAAGCTTATATTTCTAGAAATTTTACCGAAAAATTCGGAATAATAAGAAATATTCCTTTTTCAGTGAAAGAGGACGATTTTTTAAATTCTGCAGCTTCTGAAATTGAGATTGTTTTTGTTGCAAGACTACGTAGAAGAGATCCTTCTAATAAAGAAATGTTTATCTCAACAAATAGTATGAAGGTTGGCTTTAAGGGAAAGTTAATCCCCAAAAGCATTAAATTTAATTACTGTAATGTCCCAGTGGATTATTTTCTCCCTGCTCTTAAGCTATGTTTTAATTGCGGCCGGTTTGGCCACATCGCCAAATTTTGCAAAAGCACGGAAGGCAGATGCTTGAGTCACCGCGGTAAGTCGCCGGCCTGCTCCATCAAGTCTTGCAATCTAATCAAATGCTTAGGTTGTGGGTCTTTGGACCATAATGTAATTTATAGAGAGTGTCCAAAAAGGAAGAAAAAGGAAGACATTAAGAAAATCTTAACCACCCAAAATATCTCTTTTAAAGAGTACAAAGAAAAATTTCAATTTATTCAACAACTACGAGGAAGATTTCCCGACAATGAAGCGCAGCACCATAGCCAACAACATTAGAGATCCGACTCTTGAGTTTAAAAACATTTTAGTGAAAAAAACTTTAATGCGGTAGCAAAAAATAAAACGGATATTCCCAAATCACCGCAAAGGGCAATCCACAATATGCTCTCGACTTACAGCACTAAGACATAGGAACCAAAAAAACCTCCGCAACTCTCTGAAAGGCATTTCTGCACAAATAACCATAAGTCTGCAGAAACGGGGAAAATTATTGGAAAAGATTTTCAGAATTCTTTCCACCACTTCCTATGAAGAAAAACTAAAAACCATCCAAGTAGAAATTGTAAGCCTTGAATCAAAATTCAACCTTCTAAGACAAGGTTTATCTAATTCGGTTTTAACACGCCCTAGTACTTCTCTATGACCTAATTTTTACAATACAATATACAAAGTGTCAGGCGCAATGCCTATTTACTGGATTACTTCCTTAATTCGAGTCGAATTGATTTCGCAATTTTGAGCGAAATTTTCTCCGACATACTTTCACTCTACCTTTCGCAACAATATTGGCAGTGGCTTAGATCTTAGTTTCACTAATTCAACTAATATTACTTTTGAATGGGAAGTCAAAAAAGAAATTTATCTTGGAAATAGTCACCATTTGCCTATATTCTTGCGCGTAAACCTTTTATCTTCATTTAAAATAAATGATTTCATTTCGCGGAAAAAACTTTTAAATAATCTTATGCACATAAATTTGAAGCCTTATCTAAATTCCATCGAAAGCTCATTTCCACACGAAATTAAAAATGTCAAATCAAATTTACAAATCCCCAATTCTTCATTCATTAAAACCTTAGTGGAACGGATTGCTCCGTAAATTACAAGCAGCAAAACAAAAATTTGCTAAATACCCCAACATTTCTAATGTTGATGTATTTAAGAAATCCCAAAAAGAGTGTAAAAAAACGGTTAGAAAAGCCAAGAGAAGTCACCGTACTCAAGTAATCAAAGAGCTTTGTAGAAATTATAACACAAAATCTTTTTAGAAATTCTTGAATGGGCCTCGCATTACAAAAAGGAATTGTGAACACCCCATTTGGAATGGTGAGAACAACAAACCATACCATCGAATGGCTGAAAGCCCAGGTTCCCACAACATATGCTGTCAAAATTTCCTCGCTAAACATTTATGTAGAAGGCATCTCTGCATTTTCAATGGAAGAATTTTTACATATTCTTAAATTAAAAAAGAAATCTAAATCAGCGGATCAGGTCAGGATGGCATTAAATACGAATTTTAATAACCGGCGTAAAAGTCAATATAAGTTTCAAACTCTAACCGTGTGGACTCAGACCCTAAAATATGACGATAGGAGAGCTTACATAACAAGAAGAATTCTTCTTTGGACACTGGATCTGCTATCAACTGCAATCATCAATACCACTGCATGAAGCTAGTAAGGATGACACTTCCAACGTCCGCGTATATTCTAAGGCATCTAAGGGTCTGCGCATTTAATATCAAAAAAGCAATGAACGATATAGTTAGGACGCCGAATCGTCGCTAATTAAATCCAAACATCAGAAAAGAGTTATGAGAAGGTATAATAGTTCAAAATACGTCAGTATAATATAAGAAGAGGTTTTATTTCAGGAACTGTATTCTTGTGCAATGCGAATGAATCAAGTCATCATTAGTGGCCGAGCTACTGAATTACATCAACCTCGTACTATCATATTTAATGAATTCTTTATTTTTAGAATTTTCCATCATGAATACGCAAGCTCTAGATGAAAATCTATATCAAATACTACAAAATAGTTCCGAAACAACTGCTTCCCAACCAGTAGAGAAGAAGCGTTCTGTTCCTAGTAAAAGTGTTTGTAGTAAAAAAGAAATAAGAACACAAGAAACATTTGAATCAGAAGCTTATAGCTAATCGTTATAAACCAAAGTTAGGTGCAAAGCGATGTTGGTGTTGTATTCTTTTGAGTATGTTACACTTAATATAGGTCACAAATCGATCCACATGTCAATAGAAAACATATACACCGAAATAAAGTCAACAACATGGGAAATCAGTCGATGTGTGACGTGCGAAGGGGACAATTCATATCGAATATTGTAATGGTGAAGTGTGTTTAGCAAAAATTGTTCAGTACCAACGATGTGATTGCTATGAAAGAGAGAAAAGACACGGGACAGAACGGTGAAAAGATATTGAAACTATTTAAAGAGGAATATTGGATAAAATGTATTTACAAGACGGGGAAAAAAAATATCGAAACTCACAATAAGAAGAAATCGATAAAGGCTTTTGCCTTTGCACCTATAAACAAAAACATAGAAATAGGTATTGTACGCCGTATTTGGAAGTAGACAAATGGCGAAAATATATAATTTGGGGCCATAGTAATATAAAAAGGAAAATTTATAAATAATTATTAAATTAAAGGGACCACAGATTTATATACAGCAATATATACCGCAATGTACTCTTATTATACATAAAAGCATACAATACATACACACATGCCTATTAACAATTACATAAATTAAACAGTTAGCGTGAGATTTAAATTTAACATTCAAATTCTCTTACTATAATTGATTTAATATTATTATTATTATTATTATTATTATTATTGTAATTAATTAAAAGAATATGTATAGTCAAACAAAGTAATTTAGAAACCAAAATTTAAAAAGTAACGATAGGAATAGTTCTTACACATATTATTATATTAAATATTGGATACAATATAAAAGAAAAAGAAATGAAATAAACAGAGTTTTTTCTTTTATATGAGAGGAAATTAGCTTTGGGGTCTTCAGACTCAACTTCAGGATTTCCTGTAGATGTAATGAACCGAAGGAGACCATTAAACAGGGCAGGGTAAAGTGTGGCTCACGCCTTAGGATATGCCCGTTCGGTAAATTAAGTTTCGTCGTATATGGGTAAAGTACGTGCATTTCTTTTAGTCTATGGAGTGTCCGTGAGATAAATCCCTCCCTACATGCGGAAATCCGAACTGAGTCCCAAACGTATTGTAATGCTGTGAAGTTTCAAGCTTTAGAAAATATTACTTCCGCTTTTCTCCCTTCTTCGGTGGCCGTTTGTCACGTTCACATGTTCATTACAAGTAAAACACAACTAGGGTAACAAAGCTCGGCGTTGCCCGACTATAGGATTCTTATTTGTTCTTGATATGAATATAGCTTACGCTAGACTGTCCTTCGTATTAAGGATGCCATTATTGAGCCGTTAGATGCAAGGCGTGATATACTGTACCAGTTTGAAGACAACGTGAATTATTCCGCATATTTAAAATTGATTTCCACTGTTTCTGTATTGTCATTTTTCCAACCAAAAAATTCACATTCACAAGTTAAACAACACAATTAACAGAAGTAGGTCTTCTTGCTCATATTCATCTCCATATTTAAAAAAATAATTACAGAATCACATACAACAACTAACTAGGTCTCAAGAGATAATTAAGAACAAAAAAAAGACCAAAATTATATAAAAAAAAAAAAAAAAATTATACTTAAAACCACAGGGTTGCTCTCACACCCCACTATATATTGGTTTTAGTTTTCGCTATGTAATCGCTGTGTCGTTCTCAAATGCTTCGTCCCGGACAGGGAACTCATAAATGATTTCAAATTTTCCTACTATTTTCCTACAATTAATTTAAGAAGCGTTTGACAAATTCATCAATCCACATCACCTTTTCAGCCCGAAAGATGGAATAATAATCGCAATACCGACTTAACAATTAATATATATATAGCTGCCATCTATATATATATATTAATCTATCCAAAAGGCATCCCCGTAGAATGGGCTATTCGTGGGGGTCAAAATCTTTATTCCATTTTAAGGTCACGTCCTTCCCTATTCAGATCAAGAGCGCTAGAATTAAGTTACGACTAGGTAGCGTAGTAGCAATAAATGAAATGATAGAAGTATGATGGGTTATGGGACATCTGAACTGAAACTATCCGTTGCCAATTAAGACTTGCTCAGATAAAACAACGGTAATGGAAATCAAAAAGGACGACTTCCGGGCTTTTGAAGCTATTTTGTTGGTTGGCACGGTCAGCACAATTGTACTTCCCCCGAATATTAAGAATATTCTTCAAAACCCCAAATTTTTTTTTTTTTTTTGTAAATTCACGGTTCGCTGTTATCATTAACAGTGAAATCAAATCTAGGCACGCGATTTATCAATTAATAATTGATAATAAAGTCCCTCATGTATATATTTTTCTTTGAACAAACATCGTTATCTGCTTTCTCTCGGTCTAACAAAAACATGTGAATAACCCATCTCTACCAATAGAGACCCAAACAAATACTAATTTCTTATGGAAGAACAGATATTCCCAAATTATTAATTAATGCAGTGCACGATGGATTTCTCAAGGCAAACAAATTATTATTATTATAAAATAATAAAATTGCATTATTTGTGGCAGGTTAACAGTTGTTGCTAGCAAACTGCAAAGGAGAAAAGTTTGCGAAATGATTCAAAGTCACCAATACCACGTTTTATATATTGATAGCAATGATGATAGCGGTTGATGAGTAGTTTTTTTTTTGAACGGATTGCCACCGATTCCGGTGATACACTAAGATTAGCTCAGATAATCTGAAAAACACGAGAGTTTCGCGTAGTATTGCTCGCTCATTATTTGACTGTTTCGCAATGCAAGGTGGCACAAATCATATCAGCATGAGTTGCTATACTGTAGAGCCAATTATCAAGCATGCTTACTCGAACTAATTTAACAAGTAGTTACCGCAGTTAGTCCAGTTTAAGAGCTGGAGTAAGAAAATATACTTATAGATCATTGCCTAAAGAGATCAACGAAAGGAATTGTCATCTATGGTTTACATCGTGACTTTACATTTGCACCTTTAATGCAACAAGTACTGTTACGCAATCAAGAAGTACCGAAGGGGTTAAGATTTGTCGTTGTCACTAACCGTTTAATGAAAGCTGCCGAGTTTGTTGAAAATATGCCTACCAGTTTTAATGACCAGAACTAGTCTCATGTTCCTATTTTGCCTATTTTCGCTTTCATTTTTCAAATGACGTCAATGACTTGAGATATTGAAACACGCTATGCAGTCTTAGCGTAAGTATATGTTTTCTTTTCTTATCAAGTTGTTAAAATATACTTCTAATATTTAAACAATTTACAATCATTTTCGTGTAAACATAGTAACATATGAAAACTTTGTTCGTCTATTTCTTACACTTTTGTTTTCTTATAATAAATTTATTCATTGCTCGTCTTAACCTAATGTCACTGTTTTTGTCTTTTTTGTCCCTACCCTTTAGCTTGTCCTTTATAACCTTCCGTTACCTTTTTATAAAAGTAAAAACTAAATTATAACAGGTTTTTGATGAGTGACATCCACAGAATTAAACACTAAATCTTGATATAAATACTTGACTTGTGTTTACGCCTTTAAAAAGTTTTGTTAGGGTCGCAGGCAATATTTCGCTTAAGATAAATTGAATACTTGGGCGACTATAGCTATGCTCTCTGTTTTTAATGAGATTTATTGTTAGACTCACCGCTACATTAGACAGCGTTTTCAATGCAGAAAACGTCCGCATCGAAAATTAGTTACTATGGCGAAAAATATTAGGACGATTTCGCTGTATTATGCTGTAGTTGTGCTTGAGATTTTTGCTATAAAAACATCGTTTAAAAGCAATCTGTCATTTATGTATGTATATGTTAATATGCTTCCTTTCCAGAGTATACCACACGTACGCCTGCCTTTAACAGAAAACAATGCGATTTTAGATATTGCTGGGAATTCCTTTCCAAATAACAAACTTACCTTTTGAAATAACTGCATTTGCCAGCAAATTCGATTGTAAAAGTAGCTGGTGGTTGGAATTGCATCCACTGCCATCGGAATGTTAAAGCAAATAACGACAAATCCAGAGCCGCCTCAACTAGCTTAGTTGTAGGTACTATGTTTTAATTTTTAGGAACACTTGCAACTTTAAATGTAAAATTGAATCAAGGAAAAGAAAGGTCACAATCGTTCGTTTCCATCTGCATCGCTGCCATACTGCACTACTTTAAACATATTGGAAAAAGGAACAAATAGCTTCCGGTTTGTATTAATATCAGTCACTTATCGTCAGTGCTGTTTGAATAGAATCTTTGGATAATCTTCTTCATGATATAACATTGTTTCTCAGAGTAGCGTGTCTTCCTTGAAACATGAAGTGCTTTTGCGATGCTTAATGATGAAGATGGTGCGAACCTTTGTTTCTTTCCTACTCCTTTATGCTCATTTGGCTTCGAATTTCAACGGCAGACATGGTTTGCGCAACGCAGTAACAGATTTGTGGGTGTTCGTTTATAATAATTTCACATTAAATCAAAGATTACCTCACTGTACATCTCATACAACCACTAGGCCGGCATTTAGGATACGCTATATTAAAATTTTTCGTATAAACGGAGATTGCTGATGGAATGACTGCAAAATTATTATTAAAGAAATTTTTTAGAATATGCAGAAATTGCGAGCCGTTCGTTTTTATCACCTCCTTAACACAGTGCTGTCTGAATAAAATCTTTAGATTGGCTTTCTCGAAAGACGATGTTCGTTTACGTAACAGCGTACGCTTCTAGAAACATGAAACAAGATTGGTATGTTTGGATCAGCGGTTGTCTTATCGCCCTTGCGAATCCAAAGACTGTTAATGCTTAGAAACCGCATATCACATGTTACACAGGACAATTTGTTCGCCCTGCAAGAATCCTTGTGGTTGTATAGAGTAGCTTTCGGATTGCAATTGAAGTTTTGCTTTCCTTGCCCGTTTTAAATTCTTCTCCCATTGCTTTATTTACTCATTTGAGTTCGAATTTCTGCAAAAGATGTAGTTTCGAGGAAAGCATTACTCGATTTCCGCCTGCTCCATATTTTAAATTATTATCACTTTGCATTGATTAACCTAAAGATTATCTCGCCCCATTAGGGTGGGCTTTATATAAACGGCTTATGATAAACGAAAATAATTAATATAATGTTGATTATAAGACGTTCTTTAGTATACGCAGGATTTGGAAGCAAGGTTGACAATGTTGCTATTGTAAACCATTTTCGAGTATATAAGATTCATTACGATTGAGCACTAGAAGAAACCATTGCCGGTATACTTGCTTTTTTCACAATCTCGTTCTCGTCAATCTCGTTAGAAATCTTCAACTACGCTGGGACAAAAATGAAATCCAAAAAAAATTAAGAAAAATGTCTAAAAAGCTGATAAATTAAACGCTAGGGGAAAAGAGATAGCCTAACCCTAAACTTTAAGAATGATCTAGAATGTTCTGAAGTGTTGTGCCACCTTGTACAATAATAAGCCGCACAGAACATTACTTCGGCTGCGTACATCATCACTTATTATTAAAAAAAAAATTACAGCATTTACTTACTTCTATTCTCCAAAGCATCAACATAGCATCTGCCTTTTAAGTTTACACTTTTTTTCATATTAAATAAATATTTTTGAGTTATTTTTTCTCCAATTTTTACAAATTCTTTTTCATAATCATTTACTGAAACTATTTGCATCGAAGTTGCACAAATCTCACAAAACAAATTCTATCGAAGGCTACATGCTTTTCCTTGTTCTTCCTCACAATTTAGATCGCGCCAGCCGGTCGCTTTGCATAGAGTTGCCAAAGTTTGCGTTTCACGGATTTAAAAACGATAAGCTACAGTGGAAGTACGACGAATTTTAATAACCGCGAGCGGAGATAACAACCACAAGTAGTAAATTAACTCTGCATGTGCGCATGCGTTTCACAAACAATCCACAGGGCCTAAATTATTTTAGTTTGCTTTTCTCTCTATTTTTATTTTTCGTCCTTTTTTTTACATTCCTAAAAATTTTCTTTTTTGATTAAAACCCTGATTTGTATATCCTTATCAGCGTTTCGTAGAGTTCTCTGTTTTTTTTCTTTGTCCTTCTATTTTAAAATACAAAAAACTTGTTTAGAATCATCTGGCAACATGTTGTTAATGATGAATATCCTAGTTTTTTATAGATTTGATAATATTTGAAACATTACCAGCTGCTTGTGAGAGGAGAAACAATAAGAAAGAATAATTTAGAAAAATTAAAAAAAAGAATTTTTTTAAATTGTGTTCTTGTAGTAAGTATAAGGTTTTATTCAACTTTTTTTTGAAGTGTTTACTCCCAGTTTGCTGTATATTTTGTATATAAAGATTTTCATAAAAATCTGCGGGTAATTCTGTACGACGTAGTGTTACGCACAAGCAAAATCTACTTTTTGCTTCGCGTACGAACCAACGAGGAAATCGGTTGAACACAAAAATCGCGTGCTTTGCACATGGCTAGCGTTAATGAAATGAAAAATTACTTTGAAAAATGCTTGTTTTTGCGGAAAATAAAGTTCGTAACGCGAGAAATATTGATTAATTTTTTTTTATCTAAGCTTGTCTGCCTCTCTGTCCGTCTTTTAAGCTTGTGTCCAACCTACAGATCTCAATTTTCGGTTTGGATATGAAGACATATTCGTTTACATTTCATGAACTGTACATATTCCCAACTCGAATAAAACCCTAATCGATTTAGTAAAGATGGAAGTATATTTGCAGACGCGCCACTCAAGATATTTGCGATATTATAAATTTATTACAAACGCTAAACACGAAAATAAATTATTCCTACTTTAAAATAAAACCAAATTTTCTATGTATTTTATAATTTGATGTAATTTAATCAGTGTTTTAATAAATTTTTACATTTTTTGCACATTTTTATAGTGTTTTCTTACAAAAATAAATTTCTTAAAGTATCAAAATTTTCTTTGTATTTTGAAAATTTTTTTAAGAGCTGTGGAAAATATAAAGAATATATAAATATAATTTAATTAAAAATTAAGTAGAGATAAGTACTTATTAGGATTTGATTTTAAGTCTCCGCAGTTTTTACGAAATAAATGCGAAATAAATCGGGTTTAGGAAACGTACGTGTGTGATAAAAAATTATTTTTACTGTTGAAAGTCTATATAATTAATTTTTCCATTGTTTCAATTTCATTTCATTTCCAGTGAACCTGTTGGAAACTTCCTTTTCGTTTAACAAGACAATGTCCATTACGATTCACTTTTTCTACTTGAGTTGACTACGGTCAAGTATGCTTAGCCATTGTCAAAATAAACTTGAATATATCAACACTTTTTTTTTTTCTCAATAAATAAAAAAACTACTAACAATTACATACTACTTAAGACGTCGCTTATATAATTTTACACATGTAATTAAACATTTATTAAAAAATTCTTATTTATTATAAAACACTAATATTTGTACAATTTCTTAGTTTAAAAAATTAGTTTTTAAATAGAAATTTAAGGAAATATACAATTGTTATTATCAGAGGAAAATGGCTACAACAGCCATACATAGTTTGTACATAAAATACATATAGTATACTACTATATACATATATATATTTATATATATATATGTAAAATGGATATGTATATATGTATATGTAAAATATATATGTATATATGTATATGTAAAATATATATGTATATATGTATATATATAAATGTGTACGGCTACGTTGTGCTGCTCAATATCTTATCAACAAAAATAGCGCGTTATATACTTTTATTACAAACAATGTCAGATAATGTAATGTAACAGATATATACAATACAAATCGCTTTATTTTCCTTATGTATTTTTATACCTATCACCGAAGTAAGAAGGCGGCACACCAGATTTATCTCCATGGTTATGATATGCATCAGAGAACTATGAAAATATACGCTTTCGGGTTTTTTTAAAGAACTTTTCTTCGTTTTTTAATTTTACTTCGAAAAGAACTTATTGAGAGCTCGCTTTGTTTATTTTACAATTTGTATAATCAGTAATTTATATTTCAAATCAATTCCAGCAAAGGGAATCAGCATAAAATGTGGTTCTAAAAGCTGCCAGAAATTAATTATAAGAAGCACTCATTCAAACCAAGACAAAAAAATCGTTCTTCGCGTATATTTGTCGTTATATAATATTTATGTTCCTGAACTAACTTTACTTGATTGCTGTAAAAGAATATCTCATTCGTTTAGTCAATATAAAAAGGCGGGCTAATAACCTAGGCAAAATAAATTTTTAGGTACAACTTAACACCTGCAAAATTTCCACAAGCAACTAATTGTCGATGTAAATATCTTAAGAACAGTCAATTTTTTCGAATTTACTGGCACCTTCGTCAGGCAATTGCGCTCGGAATAGTAAATATATGTAGACTAAATTGTGTTTTTCCTTAGTTAATGCCGATATGTAATTGATTTATAATAACAATAATATAGTAACGCAATATAAGACAAGTGGCCGAATGTATTCTTTTTATTTCTCAATGGGTCTTCTGCATATGGTTGTCGATTTAGTAGATCAATATACACAGAATATCAACGCAATCGCATGCAATCTTTCTATTCTTGAACTAACTTTATTTGATTGCTGTAATAGCATAATTCATTTGCTTAGTTAATATAAAAAGGCGGGCTAATAGCCTAGGCAAAATAAATTTCCCGGTACAATTAACAACTGAAAAGATTCCACAATCAACTGATTTTGGATGTAAATATTTTAAAAATTATTAACTTTTGGAAAACTATCATCAGCGCCGCCAGGTGATTGCTGTCATAATAGTAAATATATGTAGAGAAAATTGTGTTTTTGTTTAGTTAATGCCGATATTTAATTGATTTATAATAACAATAATATAGTAACGCAATATAAGACAAGTGGCCGAATGTATTCTTTTTATTTCTCAATGGGTCATCTGCATATGGTTGTCGATTTAGTAAGTCAATGTACACAGAATATCAACGCCATCGTATGTAATCTTTCGATTCTTGAACTAACTTTATTTGATTGCTGTAATAGCATAATTCATTTGTTTAATTAATATAAAAACACGGGATAATAACCCAGGCAAAATAAATTTTCAATATTAATTAAAAATTGGCGATTTAATTGAAAATTAATTTTACTTATTTTGGCTGAGAACTAAGATTATATAAATTTTCAAATAAATCTCAACTTACCTCTAAGCTAATTTGTTCTACATAGTGCTATCTGAAGCGTATGTAAAAAATATGAACTATTATTATATATATTCATTATTATATATCAAAAATCGTTGGGTGAAAGCCAAGGAAATGGCGATAAACTTGTTGCTTACTTGTGGTACTACAGCTATCGTTCGGTTGCATGGAGAGTAGTAGATCTAACCTGTTCGCAACGGCAGTGACAGCCGTTGCTTGGTTAAATACGAACTGACAACAGGCGTCTGCTTTTATGCAGAAGCCGGAAGATGACTCTCTTAAAAGTCGTCGAACTGTACAAACGTGTTTCGCGTGTACGGAAGTTTTGTCCCCTGCTGATCAATTCTATATATATATATATACAGATTATTATATTCGAACTGGAAATGCATTAAATTGTATTTAAATCGATTAACAAACAACCTAAACAATCATCTAAGGAAGGAATATGATAATTAACAAGGAACTCAGAACAATATTGCAAGTTGATTGGTTAAAAACTAATGTTGGTGAACATATAGTTACCAAAAATTCCAACAAAACGTGCATTAAGTTACAATTAACTGCAATTAATAAATGAATGAATAATTAAATGAAACGTTAAACAGTTAAATAAAATACAAGCTGAGATTGCTTGCTGCATTAATAAAATGATTGTATTTAAGGCAATTAGACAACAAGAGTTCATATGACACACAAAACAGCGTTTTGCTAGGCATGGGTTTGCGCAATATTATCTGTCGTGGACCACGATCGATTCACTTTTCATCTTTCTTTATCAATTTTTTGAAAAACCGTTCGATCCAGTTTCGTTTCAGCTGATGGAAATTCCATGCGGTACCCAAGTACCGAGCTCTAAGCTGCAAGCTATTGGTTCAAAATCGCATTTTGCTCAATATATAGCGCGGCAGCGGTCTCATAAGGGGAAATATACAACTTTTCAATTTTTTAAAAACTTCAACACTGCAACAACTAGTTAACAGTTGGAACAGTGTCTATTTAATATCCAACATTTCGGCTGGTATAGGTATGGATCTTACGGTTATAGCTATTAGAACTATTTCTAACTTAAAAACGTTCTGAGATTAGACTACTACAACCTCTTGCCCTTGAAAAAAGAGTTGAGTCATATATTATGTTCTTGATACATATTCCATCCGGAAGTCCATCTTCGAACGTAATGAATACTTTGCCGAGCAGAGTGACGGTAATGCCGCAATGAAATGGTGATAAAAATACTCAATAATTTATCGCACAGAAATTTATTACAAATAAGTTGTAACGTCCGCGAACAAATTTAGGGTAGGGTATATGTCAGTCGGTTTGTTCAAAGAAAAAAAAAAAACAAAAAGGAAAAAAATGTCTCAATAATGGCATGCCGTTATGGGACATCGCGTGATTTTGCGGGTTTTGCAAAAATAGCGGCTAGCCGTTGTTAATGCAAAAGAAAAAAAAAATAATAAGTACAGCAAAATCACGCGAGTAGAAATTCTTGGTGGTAGCTTCTTTTCTCTTTTTGTTGTTTGTTGTTCGGTTGTTTTTTTCTTCTGCTTTTGTCGATCGCTCACTGAAAGGTTAAGAGAGTAGCTGAAGTGAGAGTTGTAAGAACAGTGTTACCGGGGATGATAACTAATGTCATTGGACAAGGACAAACATATAAGAGAGGGGGAGTTAGTGGAACTGGCAAGGTTAAAGGAAGGTGACTGGAAAGTGGTGAGAAAAGAATTTAATGATCTAACGAGGTCACGGTGTCAGTTGAGGTGAACATTGCCACTCTTCGTGTTGTGATTGTTCATGCGTTAATGAATTGAAGGCTAACTTCACCGATGCCGTAGTCAACAACGTGAGGAGGCATTTAAGCGTTTGGCAGATTAACAGTAAGGACGACTGCATCATGAGGCACAGTCATCAGGAATAACAGCAAGAGCAGCAGCAACAGCAGTGGCGGCGTTAACAGATAGATAAGTATAGATATATGTGTATTCATAGGTATGCGTAGGCAATAGATAATGGTTTTTTTTTTTCTCTCTTTCGCTAACCAAAAGTAGAAAAAAAAAAGAGGAAACAAAAAAAAAAAAGAAAAAAAAAAAGTAATATATAAAATAAAACAAAAAAAAAAGGAAGCAATGAATAACTAGATACGCTTGCTCCACCACTGTGGAGTGGTATGGAGGCGAAGTGCGCACGAGGGACGGTGGGTAAACCGTAGACAGTTACCGACGGACGAAGGAAGGACTAACGGACGGCGTGCCGGGCAGACAGTACTATACAGGCAGCCTAACGGCCTAGATAAAATTCTTTGATTCCATTTTTCTTATAATTTTTTTTTCTTAAATACTTCATCTTTGTTGTGCGTGATGTGGCTCAACGGGCAGAGGGCTACCGCTCTACCGGCAACGAGCTAAGCGCCACATAACGCCACAAAGTTTAATGTGCAAACATTGGCTAGAACTGAATCGCGTACTTGACCTGAAAAGTAAGTCAAATCTGGTTATTACCAAACGAAACCTATTGGCTATTAAGTATCTAAAAGAGCAAGAAAGTTGGAAATATGAAAAACCGTGGGTAGGAAGTGAACGAAAAGACTTGCTACAGCCACATAAATTGCAAAAAACCTTTCAAAAATGCTCTTAACACAATAATTTCAAGTCTCGACGATGATGTTCATGACAATGATTGTAATCATAATTTGTGGGAAATATTAGCAAGAAAATGGTCTAACTCCTTAACACCCTTACAATTAACTTGCAATTGCAAAAGGGTGAATACTACTAAAGATTTAAATGCCATTACATTGCTTGAATATGCTTGGTCATGGGTTAAACTTTCAAGAACTTCTTGATAGTATAACCCTCAAAAAGGAATAAATTGCAACTGAATTGAAGTTTTGTGGTCCCTATCTGACCGAAAACATTTTCTGAACGCTAATTCAACGTCTACCTAATGTAACTTCATACCGCGAAAAAGGGTACAATCTTCGCCATCGATTCGCCGCCTGCCTTACAAAAATGGCGCCCAACGTGTATCGACCTAGATATCGTACCATCTTTTCAATATATTCAAAAGCAAAACATTTTTTGGAATCAGATTTACGCAAAAATTTCCTTGTGATTTCAATTATCATACTTTTTACATTCTCTCCTTTTCGTGCGTTTAAATTACAGTGCAACGTTGGTCCCATTACAAAAAGGGCGCCCAACGACATCCGAACCCAACACGAAACTAATTTAGTTCAATTTTCATTTAACGTTGGTCGCTGTTAAACCATTTTACAAAAATGGCGCCCAACGACATCCGAACCCAACACGAAACTAATTTATTTCAATTTTCATTTAACGTTGGTCGCTGTTAAACCATTACAAAAGCACGCAGTGGTATCGAGTACATTCTTATCGTCAATGTATGCATAGAGGGTGAGCTAACTTTAAGAACTCAGCTTTGTATATCCACAGTAAGTTTGTTAAGAAATTTTCACTTATAAGCCGAGCATAATTCCAGGTATAAGTAAAAATAGAATATTTGCACACATTTTTTTTTTTTCTCCAAAGTCATAATCAGTGTGTAAATCGGTGTAAACGTAAACTAAACATAAAATTTAAGTAAGGAAAAGTGTGCGCGATAATGGAAGAAAATTTTTTGTAAAGAAATAATACAATTAAAGGGGAGTCAGCAGGGTAAGTGACCCTCGACATTAGAATAAACAATTGAACCCCTGGGTAGCCCGACAAGCTAACTCCAGCAAACAGCTAGGCAAGAAAATTGCTATTGAGGGTTGGAATTTTCAGTCCTTATATTGGCGCCCGAACGGGGTTAGAGTAAATGCTGGCGTCAGCATTTCATATTTCAAATATTGGAAAGTAAAATTAGACAAACTTTCTAGTATATAAGCAACCAAGTATTAATAAAGAAATCAATTCGATTTTAAAGTTTCCAAGCCGAACATGCCTTGGCGTTTTGCGAACTTCGAAAAATTGAATTCTTTAAGTAGAGAGCGACACTCCTTGTTGAAAGAGTCTTTGGTAGTTGAAAGAGTGCCAGTCTCTTATATTTGTGCTTGTGCATATAAAAAAACTACATTAAAGACACATACAGATAACTAAGGATTAAAAATTCTGCATTAATAAGGGATTTAATAAGGGAGCTGCAAACAGATTGTGGAATTGTTGTATTGACGACTAAATGTTCAAAGATATGTCAACGTCAGCACTAATTACGCAAAAAAGTTGAACGATTGATGTATTGAGGATCAGATGGTGTACAGTCGCAGTAATAGCAATTGATTTTCTTAGTTAGCTGCTGCTAAACACAATTCAATTCAAAAAAAGATAACTTTTAATAATATTCGCTTTTTTGTTTTAATATTTGAAGATTCAAAGGGAGATTATTTCTTGACAACAACTTTATATGAGCGAAATTTTTTTTATGGATGAAGCGTTTTTTATTATATTTTCTTTAAATATTAAACGGAATAAGTACTACATCTTAAAAAACAAGGAGGGCGTCAGGTTCAAAAGCAAGAGCGGCTTCGGCCGCGTACATTATGAAAAACTTCCAACGCATGGCGTAAGTCCAATGGACTACCAGTTATAAAAAATTGGGGACAGGTTACCTAAAGTACAAGCCTACAAGCGTAGAGACCTTATACAATTTATATGTAAGTGCACGCGCAAGCAAAGTGTGTACAATTTTAGACTTTATCAAAAAAGATATGTGCTCAAGAGAAAAGTAAGAAAATATATTTGCATTCGAACATGAAATTACCTTTTTCATTATCTCTTTTTACAGACCATTCCCAAGTTGGTAATTTCCATTACGAATATTTTGAGAAAAGATGAAAAAGGATTCAGAGTAAAAGAGGTGTAGGAAATATATATGTATATTGAAATGGATAAAATTATGCCTTCATTTTTGATAGGTGGTATACACAATACGTAAAATATTAATTTGGATAAAGTCGCTAGCTAATCGTTAGAAGTGCGCAAGTCAGGAATTTAACCCATTTCTTTTTGGAAGGCCCGTAGATTTCGTAGTTCTATTCTAATGTCTCACACTCATTTTCTATTTTGGTAGCGTGGATTGTCCTACTCGCGGGAGGTGTCAGTTATCGCTTGCTTGTTAAATTAGTTCGTATGCTACGAGACGTTGTGAGATTGGGCCACTCAAGACAGAGGAGTATCGTGACTGTGGCTACCCCAAAGTTTCGCAGAGGCATTACACAGCGACGCGGTGGAAAAGTCTCGATACGGGTAAAGTGCAAGGAAATTGACTCGAGCCCATTTTCTTGTTTGCGACATGACTAGCAGTAGTCAACGGTGATTGTCCTACTCATTGGAGGCGTTAGTTACCGCTTATCAAATTAACTCGTGGCATTGGGCGTCCTGATATTAAGCTTACATATAATAAATACTGGCGGAAAATTCTTACGAGCATCTGTACTTGGACATGTCGAATAATGCATAAATTATATAGAATGTGTTATATAGTAAAAGGTGTTATGGTTTCAGTGCGGGATGTGATGTGCATAGAAAAAAAAAAAAATAATAGGCGCGCTGGACAACAACAAAGTCAATATTCAATTAACAAGTCCAATCAATTTAATCAACAACGAGTGCTCAGCATTGCGAAAACATGCAACACTCCCGTATATAAGTGTAGGGAATTTAGGTCTGCTCTATCCTTTGCGCTTTTCCAGAGGGTAATATTCCAATTAATAGCGGAATTACGGAGTTACGCTAGCATTGATTCTTTTCTATAATTCTCCACATATTATAATTTAACTTAAATAGAGCAATTTTATAAAAAAGGAGAGAAAAGTACAAAGTTTGTCTATAGCCGGCGTAAGAAATTAAAAAAACAACCTTATTTTCCGTCACACGTACTGACTAATCTATCTACTAAGATAAAGGCAATAAAGAAGGAGTGAAATAAGAACGTGTGTGTGTAAGTGAAATAAGAAACTTCATGAGGTGGTAGCACTGCCATTGGGAGCAACATTGTGCCAACAAAGCCGCATTCGTTGTAAAGCAGTTTTGTCCAAAACAATTGTGGGTAAAACGAGCTTTGATAAAATAGCGGTAGCGCTGGTTTGAACAGCATTAGCAACATCAAAATAGCGGATAAGGCGCTGATTCTGTCCTATTCTTCTACTAAGCAGCGTTACGTTCCATTCTTAGCGAGCGCGAGTGCACTTGCTTTGATCATTGCATAAATTATCATAACTACTAAGGACAACGCAGACTAATATCGGCACATAATATTTTGCGCAATCAGATATTAAGTTACGTTTGCAAATATCTTAAGCTTACGCATGGACAACGCGAACGCATGTAAAGAAATTAACTTGAAGACCGCCAGCACAAGCAATGGTCACGTTTCAAAAACCCTACGTCTTGATCAGCACGACGTAACGAATACTTTGCCGAGCACACCGAGTGACGGTAATGCCGCCAATGAAATGTTGATAAAAATACTCAATAATCTATCGCACAGAAATTTACTACAAACAAGTTTAGTGTGCAAACTTTGGCGACAACTGAAACGGGTACCTGACCTGAAGCGTAAGTCAAATCTGGTTATTACCAAACGAAACCTATTGGCTATTAAGTATCTCAAAGAGCAAGAAAATAGGAAATGTGAAAATGTTACTAAATGAAAAGTAAGAATGCAATAAACGGCCGAGGTCGTTAAAAGTACATAGTATGAGTTTTCTCTAAAACCTAACGTTACGAATTAGAAAGTAAAAGTTCCCTTCGTCTACTAATCAGAGGTCTGGCTTATTGAATATTACTTCTTTAAATACTTAGAATGTAATCAATCATGTATGAGAAATTCCGTTTGTCCGTTAACTCATTATCAAGTCGAGTATCATTTGTTGAATACACGCATGCGCGAATGCATACACATACGCCCATGCGCGCGCATGTCGACACACACGAATCGCGTACCTGACCTGAGACGTAAGTCAAATCAGATTATATATATAAATTAAATTAAAATAATGGTAAAGCACATATTAAAATACTTATGTAAAAGTGGAATAAAAACATGGAAAGGAAATGGGGCATCCTATTGGCTATTAAGTATCTCAAAGAGCAAGAAAGTTGGAAATATGAAAAACCGTGGGTAGGAAGTGAACGAAAAGACTTGCTACAGCCACATAAATTGCAAAAAACCTTTCAAAAATGCTCTTAACACAATAATTTCAAGTCTCGACGATGATGTTCATGACAATGAATTGCAATTGCAAAAGGGTGAATACTACTAAAGATTTAAATGCCATTACATTGCTTGAATATGCTTGGTCATGGGTTAAACTTTCAAGAACTTCTTGATAGTATAACCCTCAAAAAGGAATAAATTGCAACTGAATTGAAGTTTTGTGGTCCCTATCTGACCGAAAACCTTTTCTGCACACTAATTCATCGTCTGCCAAATTTAACTACATTTCGTGTTGGGAGTCGGAATGGAGTCGGAAAAAAATTGTAAAAGGAAGAAGACCCGTAGCATGTGACGACCGCGAGAAGTCTGAGCAGATATAATTTTCTCGAGTTGCAAAAAAAGGCCTGCCGAGAAATGGAAAATGAATGGTAAAGAAAAGAAACGCAGTGTGAGTGCCAAGTTGAAGTATGGTTTCTTTAAACACTTGGATAAAGGGAGTATGAAATAAAATTACGCGAGCATAGTGAGTTTCTATGCTCGGGATGTTTAAGAAGTTGGCATCTTTGACCTCAAAAAAAAATGAGTGATCTGTAGCGAGACCTGTAGCGAGAAGTCTGTTTTATTTTACCACAGGGTGCAGATATAATTTTCTCGAGTTGCACAAAAACGCCTAACGGGAAATGGATATTGAATGGTAAAGAAATGAAACACAGTGTGAGTGCTACGTTGAAGTAAGGTCTCTTTTAAACTTTGTTAAATAAACACTTGGGTAAAGAGAGTGACAGCCACAGCAATAGTAGGAATCAAAAGTCTGCTTTAAGTAACAGAGATAACTTTATTAACACTTAATCTAATAGCAATAAGAGTCCAAAAGATACGAACACCGAAACTACGAAGCACGCTCCAGCAATTCAAACACAATAACTTCTCACTAAAGATAGTCCAATAAAAATATGAAAATCTTAGTCGTCTTCCATTACTACTTCTATTAATATTTTGGCAATTGATTTTGCGCTTTTATCTTCAATTGGATGTGCGATTATGTATTTTGTTAGTTAACATTGCTCAGGTGGTAGCCCATCTGCTAAGGGGGAAATGCAAATACTATACATACACGTCAAGGAAGGGAAATCTTAACCCAACGTAACACTATTTAGAGAGAGAATTATGAAAAGTGAACAAAGTCCGAAGTCCGTCTGCATACCATTAGGGTAGCTTTTTTAAGATAAAATAAAAGGTAGACGGTGTGCTAAAAGAGTGGAGGAGTGCAAGTTAAGAGAAAAATAATGATTACAGATTGATGTGCTCGCAAGAAAAGAATAAAATCATTATGTAAATTAGATGACAATTTTCGAGTCCGTGTGCAATTCGCAAACAGACAAAGAAAAGAACCACCACAAATAGGAACATCAAAAATTGCTGTAGACGCAATCTTACGATTACGTGGGTCTTGTCTCGTTTGCAGGCAGCATGATATTGATTTTTATAAGCTTTCTATGGGCTCAAAAAGGGATCTTCTCCCCTCCGCATAACTATTCGGGGTTTACTTGCTGGGCACGACAAGTTGCGTAAGCCAGTGTAGTCACTCCTTCTATTTTCTTTTCAAATCAAAGTTCTCCACCCGTGATTTCTAATGGTCCTAGGATGAATGATGTCTGCTCGACGGCAGACCTCAAGACCTCAAGATGAAGTCACCAAGGATAATGTAGCCACTCTATCCGACACTTTTGCTAAAATTAGCGCTGAGAGTCTTAACATTTACGACTAAAACTACGTTCCCGAAAAACAAGAAGTAGACGTTAAGTGGAAGTTGACGGGTAAAGTCTTAAAGTCGCACAATCGTTAAGTAGATGTCGTCGAATCAAGTTGTAAAATAGTACAGTCGTCAAACTTGTTCGCTTATTTTATTATTTTTTTAAATACAATAAAAAATGTGGATAAAGTGACCACCTAAGCAATCAATTCCTGCAGATGGACAAAGAGGCCGCAACATAAAATAATACAAGCATCCGTTATTGTAAACCAATTTGTATAGTCGAAAAGCAATTCCCCGATTTAAGATAAGAGCACAATAGAATAGGATAAAGAGCGTAAATTAAGCTGCACAAATAGAATAATCACGTTTATAATCACATTCAGCGAAGTGTAACAACTCAATCTTGTGAAATAAAAATTTCTTTCAAAAATTTTCAAAAACTTGGTGTGAAACAAATTTAATTTACATGCATTTACCATTTCTAGAAATTTCCATAAGTCACGTGTCTATGCCTACACAAGTGTGATCATGCATGTATGAATACATCTCCACATTGCTAAAATTGCTTTCCCTTTCATACATACATTTTCTCTACACATACATTTGAGCTCTAGAAACTTCCGCAACGTACGTGTTGTAAACACACGATATTATACGATGTGCTTCCTCATTGCTAAAATCGGTTTGCTTCACTCATGCATTCATCCAATCGTTTCACGTACGTAGCATCGACGTGAGTTCATTGAGCTCTTATTACGCAATGATCGTGACAACATTAATGCACATAGACTGAATAAGCATATTGTAGACAATTAGTAGAATAAGTAACATTGTAACGGTATATCGACAGTGGTGGCAGCTATAAAAGCGCCATGCACAAAACATTCGATCTTTCGAAGATCACTGCAAGGTAGGCAGCTCATTTGCAGAAGTTAAAACACAAGTAATACACGTACGCTGCAGTAGAGGCTAAGCCATATATCATCAATGTAGACCGTCTTTCGAACACATACGAACAGGAGGAAGTTAAATCTTACCTCGACAATCTAGGAATAGATATTAGCATCCTAAAAGTTATCCAAACCAGCAGGGATAGACGGATAGTCCAGTTAGATAGGAAATCTAACCTACAAGAATTCTTCAAAATAGATTACATACTTAACTGGAAAATTAATTTAAAAAAAAAAGCAAAATCAGGTCCAGAGCAATGTGGAAATTGCCAAAGGTTTGGGCAAATATCGACCAATTGTTGCAAAAAATTAAACGAAATGAGAAAATCGTCAGCGGTCTTTACAAAAGATCACGAATTTAATAGGTTAAAAAAACAAATGTACGAAAATCACGAAATGTTAATTATTCAAAACTATTTCACAATGCATCTAGACAACTATTTATCATCTTTTGACAATAGTCAACAAGAATTGTCATCGAATCAACGCATACAACAGCCTATTTTTTGTAAAAAGCTGCATATAAATTTCGAACTAGCAATGATTGTTGTATTCATCTCAATTGTACCTAGGAGAATAAATGAATTGCTATTATTGACGTGTAAACAAATGTCAACATTAATAAATCAAGGGCAACTAGATATACCAGGTAAATATTTTTTGGTATTTATTTTTTTTTTCATTTACATTGTGCGCACATATATGTTTATAGGTAAAAACCGCGAAACCATATCAACAATAATAATACCCGTAGAACTAAGCACTGTACTCAATCGTTATATGATTGCGACACTCCAGCCGTACGAATATGAGTCGGATGAGAAATTTTTTAAACACAATTACCGGCAATTATATCATGCAATGTCTCGAACATTAGAGCATTTATTTGATAAGGAACGCGCTACAAATTTGCGTCCGTTTCATGCATTTCGAAACTATTACGCCTATCAGCACATTAATCAGGCAACTAATAAGAAAGAGACCGCGCGAGTATGCGGGCAAGTTCTCGGTCATGCAAAATTATCAACAACTTTCCGGTATGCAAAACGCCAGGAAATGGTCCGTCGTGCTAGAAATCAAACAAGCGAAAATCTAAAAGCAGACACTATACATTTTGTACAGAATACAGTTCCTACTACAATTAAAGCAATGAGTGTATTAAAATTAGCATAAGTATTTATTTACTTTTTTATATTTATAACATTATTGTTATTTATAATGAAATTAAAAATAAAATCATCATCGATATAAATTTTCCCAAACATATTTTTCTCCAATTTATTAAATAAATCTTTTATTTTTCTCCTTTTCAAAATTTTAGCATTAAAAATTCCCATCTCGTTCACTTTAATGCGCTTAATAAAATCTATTACCTTTTTATAATCGCTATCAAAACAAATTGTAACATCTATGCGATTAATTATCAGTCCGTTGTCGTTATCGTCGCCGTCGTTAGTTGTTATCTGCGAACTATAAATGTGTAAATGACTTAGATTTAAAAATCGTTTAATATTTATTAAATAGCAATTAGCGGCAATTGATAGATAATTAATCGATGGGAAAATAATTGATAAATATTCATTCCAGCCGTTGTATGTATCATTGTCGATTGAGCGAATATGTAGTACTTTAATGCATTCGAGATTAATATTTAAATCGTAGAGCAATTTAATTGTATTACTTGTAATATCTACTGAGATTTCTTTAAATGTCTTTTTAAAAAATTTAATTAATTATAATTATTAATTTTTAATTAATTAGAATATTTCAAGTTGGAAAGTTTATTATTTGATCTATATCGACGTCAAAACATATGGTCATTAAATCCAATGCTTAAAAATACACTATTCCAATCGGCGGTTTTCGAAAATAAAAATTATGAAATTGAACCATCGACTAGATATATATCGTTGACAAATTGCAAATTCCCTCTAACAGTAACTTATAACAATTTAAAAAGTAAACAGCGAATTATTTTATAAAGATGACATTCGACCACCAACGAAACCTTCAACAATAATAGCTTGGGGTATTTCGGATCTGAACTCAAATCACATTGGATCGCGGCTAATGTATTATAAAATTTATTATTAAATAAATTGAATATTCCCGATGGGCCGGCTGCTTTAACATTTAATTTTTGTTCCAATTCTTCTCGGGCAGCTTGCATCAATACCTTTTTCGAACCAGAATATATTTTATCAATTATTAATGATAATTTCATTTGGGGAATATTTTCCAAATTATTTTGTGTAATATCAATTTTATTAAACATTTTTCTAGTCTTATCATTTTTAATTACATATTTGTGTTTGTTTGCTGTAATTGCAGATGAATGGTTGGTCGTCTGATTGGGAGTCGCCCCAGGCGCAAACGCATATACTATATCCGGTAAGCGATCAATATCAACAACAATCGCAAATGACACCGATGACGCCTCATCCACAACAAATGACACTTCAACACATGACACCGATGACGCCTCAACACCACATGACACCGATGACACCTCAACACATGACACCGATGACGCCTCAACACATGCCTCAACAACAACTAATGCATCAACAACAACTAATGCATCAACAACAACTAATGCCTCAGCCCCAATATGCCACATTACAAACAATTAGTTATAACGATACCACTGCCGCCGATATTACAAGTCTTTTAAAAATGAACGATAACGAAGGTAAGAAGACGATGACGACGACGACGACGACTCCGGCGACTACTGAAAAGTGCCACGGGGGAGGCTATGATCGCCTATTGAATATGATAGGGCATGTGAAGACTTATATCAACAAGATTGAAAATTTAATTCAAAAAAAACGCAACAGCATTCATTTGGATAATCAATTGAGCGAATTTTTAGTAAGAAAAAAAAAAAATTAAAAAACTAGTGTGATAGATGTATTCGTATGCCGTTTACTATTACAATGGAGGAGCTTTGGGTCGAAAAGAAATTTATTAAAAAAGGCGACAAGTACCTCTCTATCGATGAAAAAGTTCTCGATTGGCTCGGCTATCAAGGAAACTATAGAAATCAAAAGAGAAGTGTTCGAATACTATTGAAAAAACATCGCTTCAAATTTACAAATACAACGCCAAATAAACAGGGACGTACGTTCTTCTCCGTTTCTATTAATGATTTTGGCAAATTAATACGTTTAATGCGAACATCCAATGTTAGGGAATTTTTAAATAATTTACACAAGAAGAAGAACAATTCAACAAAAAGAATCAAAGAAAAGACAATTTCTCTATATTTTATATGCAAAAACCTGGTACATTAACGAGGGGGAATATACGCACGAAGAAATAATTACGGAATTTCCATCTGCACAATTTATACGTAAATGGGATAATATACGAAAATGCATAAATATGGCTAATATTATTAATAAACATTATTATTTAAAACTACGATGGAATGCATATAATAATTTAATACAACAAAAATATCTACATGTTAATGAGACAATTATGAATGATGAATTGGCAGATAATATACAAAAAGAACTATATTATAAAGGTAAGTTGTGGTGGTGTTATCGCCGCGCCGCGCGTTGTTCATTAATGTTGTTTTTCATTCCCAACAGCAACAAAACAACATCTAATTGGCATATTTAAATTAGACAAGTCGACTTGGTATGTACTCTGCAGAAACAACACCGGATTCGTTAATGGACAAGCGAACTTATTTAAAAAATACAACAACATTTCCATAATAAAAGTATGGATTAAGACAATACAGCCAAAAGTTGATATTAATGAAATAATAAAGCAGCACTTTGATGGCATTCTAAAATGGAACGGGCGCACAAGGAAAATCAAGATGATTAATAACAATTTATCATCGGCAGCAGATAACGATATTGATGTGAAATTGGCAACGGTAATGGATGATTTTATTAAAGGAAACGATTATTATAACGACGATGATGACGATGATGACAATGACGACGACGACGACGACGATTATGACGATAGCAGTTTATAATATAAGAACTACGATGGAACCCCCAATGGACAATCCAGACCAAGTTAAATTTGAACAACTTAACAAAGAAGTTAAACAACAACTAAACGAAAATATAGCTCGGTTAAAACAATCAAAAAAGGACATTGACAATATATTAACCATTTTAATGCAACTGAAACAATTTGATAGGTAGAACTAATTTTTGCTAAATAAATGTAAATATTTATTTTTCCAATTTATTCTGATTTTTAATTTATATACAACTTTATACAACTCGTCTGCCTTGTTTAGTGCAATATCCATTCGCGTTGACCATTCTTTACTCCACTCCAGTTGATGATGATGCCGCCCATTTGTTGACAACTTGTTTTTAGCTTGTTTTTCTGCTTCGAGTAACTTTAAATTTTCTTTTTTGCGAGGATACATTTTCAAGTGGCTAGAATGCAAAGCAAACTAATTCTAACTAAATAACAAACATTGCTTTTTATACTAATTTTCTGCATTTATTTCATCAATAATAGAATTGCAGCATTCTATGATCCTATTATCATTACATTCATCGTCACCATCGCTTTCTTCGTTATTACTTCAATCTATAATATTGCTTGTGGTTTTAATGCGTGTAAAACAACGCTTAAGACGTTTTAATAAATCTAATGAATTTGAAATATTTGACCATTTCTTCACCAGACGGGCATTTGGATATTTTTTTAACAAATCATTATCGGCCCTCTTAAAATTATTTTCTTGCCTACGACTAATGTACCATTTTTGATCGCCAATATTGTATAAAGCAACACATCTACTAAATTTTGAAGCAACCAATGTTTCCTTCGGTCTCATTTCGGCAATTAAAGAGCATTGTTCCTTATTTACAAATTCAATTTTTTCGATAATCTTTTTCTTCACCTTTTTCATTTCTCTAGTTACCCCATTTCCAATGCTCTCGGTTTGGCGCAAGATGAGCTCGTTGGTCTCTTTAAATTGATTCCTCACCAGCTTCTCCAGGCAATTGATCTGTTGCTTACATAGCCGGGCCTCGTTGTCGTTAAAAAATTTCTCATATTTATGATAGAGATAGAAAAAATTCTTAATTGTAGAATATACTTTGGTAATTTTATAATTTGAAAATTGAACGTTTTGTATTAATAAATCAAAATCGTTGGCCGAAATGATGTAATGGCCGCTGGCGATCTCTTTAAAATTAATATGTTTTTTCATTAAAAGTTGCAATATCGTATCCCTGCTATTATCGCCGGCCAAATAGTAGAAATTGTCATCCAGCACAAATGTGTTCAGCTGTTGCGAAGAAAAGAAAAAGAGGTACACATTGTCCACCGAGAAATCGATATTCAACTCTTTGGCAAATTCCACAATGTCCAGTTTCCGATTAAAATTATTTAACAATTTTACAAATAAATCATTGCACGTTAACTTGCAATTATCCAATATTGTATTAATACTGTCCTCCCGCTGAACAATTTCAGTACACGGCGACTCCATTTTTAAAACTATATTAAAAGTCACAATTTATATTTTTATTTATACCATTTTTTTATTTACTTTGAAGAATTTAAATACACCAACAGTGTAAGAAGTCGACTTAATGTATCGTCCAAATCGCTGCTCTGGTAATAACTTTCAAAACTTGCCCACGTTTTCTCATACAATTTAATCAGTTCGAGGTACGCCTGGCGATTTATCCTATATTTATACTTTTTTATATTACTTTTCAAGCATCTCATTAAACAAACTACATCTGGACGACTTTCAATTGGATAATAACCAAGTGGTGCCATTAAGAATAATAAATTTCATATATAGTATTCAATTTGTCGAAAAGTTCATTTAAAGTAGCAGTTAATTGCTTGCAAGTGTTCACATACGCGTCCCCGTTGTCATCATCTGATGAACTCGTAGTAATGTTTTTTAGATTTTTAAACAATTCTTCTCCTTTATTTTGCAATCTATTTAACTCTTTATGTTTCTCTTTATTTAATATAGATCTCAGGTCTTTTAAAAATTGACGAGATTTTGTTAACATATTCCAAATATCATCACTGGTCTTAACAAAATCATTCATTTGCGCTTTGTCTGCAGCAATACAAAAAAAAAGAAATTTATTTTTATTCATCTCCAACACAACTACCACTCGCAATAAAGTTACAACCTATTTATACTCTAGCTTCAATAAAACAATAAAAATAAGCGTAAAGTTCATTTATTATCATCATAAGCATACAATAAGCCTTTGTGCTCTTCTTCACAATGGATCAGTAATCAAGCCGTCTAAAATATCTTCATAATGCTCATATTGTCGTAATAACATTAATGCCGCTTCGACCGACTCCTGTTCCAATGACAGATTATATCTTGTAGAATTAACCTCTTCTAAAGAATACACATCGCCATTGTTCTCTCGCTCACACAATTGCATTTTGTAAAATAACACATTTCTATATGCAAGGAACAAATCGCTCAGCTTGGAAATTAATTCATATTGCTGCATTAAGTGCAGTGAGGCTCATGTCCCAGCAAAATGTTTAATTCCACCAAAAGACCAAAACGTAGTTGAAAAATTGATCACCGACCCCATAACCGGCGAAGTAAAAACCCAAAAGGCACTCCCAGTGACTGTAAACACCGTAGGTCATGTGGCTAGCGTTAAAAAATTCCAGCCAGTCGATAATTCGCAAACAGACCAAAAAACCACAGCAAGTAGTGACATGAAAAATTGCGAGTGGTGTTTCCTTCTCGGATTGTTTCAAGTCGAAAAACAAACCTTGTGTAGGCGCTGTAAGCGAAGACTTCCTGGCTTGTATGCAACTAGTTGCAAACTTTAAACAAGAGTACAACAAAATACAAGAGGAAGGAGACAAGGCGCGATCCTTGTTCGGTCTGCTTTTATATATAGGCTTGCATTAGTAAGGATTTCAATTGCATCATCGTTCACGTCAAGAAAAAAACGGCGTGTGTCTGTACTACCTTTTTTTTTTCTTTCGTTCACATACAAACAAGCTTCTTATAGCTTAAGAAAATGAAAATAAAACAAAGATCTGCCAAAAAATGCCAGTCAGTCTGTAATTCGCAAACAGATCAAAAAAACAACCACAGCAAGTAGCGACATGAAAAATTGGATATTATAACCCAATATATATAGATGTTAAGTTAAGTTCTAGATAATAAGGCAAGGTAAAAAGAAAAAAAAAAAACAGAAGAAAAAAAGAGGGAAATGAGTGGCTAAGCAACGGCATTCCATTGCTGAGGCGGGGGGATGGCGTGGTGCGAGTGCGTGGGAACGGATTGGGGACAGGGACAGTAACCGACGGACGAAGAACTGACCAACGGACAATGGACAGGACCTACAACAATGTAAACAAAAAGGGGAACGAACAGGAAGAAGAGAAGAGAGTGGTAATGAGATGGGGAGAAATAAAGAAAGAAATAAGTAGGTAGCGGGAAGAGTCTCGTTGCTCATCACATTTCGGGCAACTAAAATTTAAAAGAAAATTTTTTTTATGAAGCCCCGCTACAACATAAAAGTTGGACTGCTTCAAGCCGAAAAACAAACCTGCGTTTTGGAGTAACATGTACTTCTGGGAACTAAATTTTTTAAAAAATAAATACAGTTGTGTACAACCTCTTGTGTCAACTTGTGTTTATATTTTATAAATAATATTTCTTTTATTATTTTCTATATTTCAAACAATTTAAACTATTATTTCAATTCAAATAAACATTAACGATGGGACGATCAAGCAACGAATTGGACGTGAATGCAATAAATGAATGTGCTTGAAAAAAAAGCAGGAAATAAGTGTTATATCTTAGGTTAGAAGGAAAACATGGAGTCTTTGAGAGATCAATTTATTTTTCATCCCAGAAAGGTGAGCCTAAAAAAACAGAATTAAGTAAAAAAAAAAAGTAATTACAATTAATTTAGGAAAATACTCCAATATTTGAATTAGGGATCTCAGACTCCAACTTCGTTGTTTCCCATACAAAATCATGGGACCGAGGATGATCACAGATAGTGAAGGATATAGAGTGGCCAAGGGTATAAAGTGGCCGAGGGCATAAGATTAGCCCCTTCACTTTCCATAAGGGTTCTGGCGCGTGTATTTCCTTAGTTTGATCGTCGTGAATCAGTTCACCGTAACTTCTTAATATTCGCATTACGTGAATTGGGTTAGGATTATCATTTGCCGTCTCTCGTAAGACGCCCGAAATTGTTATCCTCTTTACTTAGTAGTCAAAACTCTTAGTAGCAAAACTCTTAGGGCTTCCAAACATTATTTGCCTATAAAATTGTCACAATATTGCACCAACTAGCAGCTATCTGTTATCGATGGAATCGTTTTTTACTCAGGCATATTATTAAAGAAAAAAAGAAAGAATTGATTCGTTGTATCATCAATGCTAATTTGGGAACAACAGTCATGTATCATTAAATGTGAATCAAATGACAGTAATGCATAAAAATATAAAATTTAGATTTGCTCGGAAAAAAAAGGATGTGCTCAAACTTTACGATTGAACATCACATTGTCCCTGACACGTTCTCTGGGATGGATTCAAACGCCTGTTGCTTGAGGCTCCACCTAGCTAGTCTTCTAGACAGTTCTTTATGAGACATAAGCCATTTTAGATTGGCATTCACTCCGATAGAACGTCTTAACTGGTTGTATTCTTCGGAGGTAAAATGCAGAAGATTCTTCTGCAGGAATTCTTAGCTCGCATAGTAGCGTTATAGAGAGAAACAGAGAGAGCTATGAAAAGAGAACAAAGAACAACTTATTCCGGACATGTTAATGGCTGTAGGGGGGTCAATAAAGAAATTCTCATTATCTCTCTACATCATCAGCAATCAGGTTGTAGTTTTTTGATTTTATTTTAATTTTTATTTTTTTTGCTTGTATAATAAAACTAACTTAAAAAAAAAAAAAAAAAAAGGAATAATGCTTGGCCAAGTGGTATACAATACCGCTGAAGCGGAGTATGGGAGGGTGTGCGTGCGAGTGAGGGTAAGGAGACAGGGGATACGCACTGACGGACTAGGAATGGATAAACGAACAGCGAACCGTATCGCCAACGAACCTCACAGACGGACTTAATCGAGTGCCCAGTCACACCGTGTGAGTTCCTAAAGGATTTTTCGTTAATTCTTTCCTTTTTGCCTTATTTAATTTTAATATTTTTGTCATACGGCCCGGCAAGCCATAACATTTCTTAACGCTCTACCGCGAAGGAGCAATGCCGTCTGCATAGCTTGAGGATAGTTTTCGGCGAGTTTTGTGCTGTTTTTAACAAAAAAAAAAAATAGAAATCGGAAAAGGCAGCAGTGCGATAAACAGTTGACAATAATTCTTCTATTCTTGATTATTACGGACCTATGTACATACTTGCATACAGAGAGCTATATGTGTAGGAAAATGAGTAGGTTTGATTGGGTATTCCGCTGACTCTCACTGTACGTAGTAAATATGAGGTAAATGAGTAGGTGATTTTTTTTTATTTTTTTTGGATGGGATTTTTTTTTTGTGGAGGGAGACACAGTTCGGTTTGGGGAGGGAGAATGAAAATTCAGTGCATAAGTACGACATATAAAAATTTAATTTGAAATTTGGTATAAAAATCAATTTCATCATGGAATGAATAAAACTGTAATTTGAACTTCAACTTTTAGAATTTTATTGAAATTTTTTATTATTAAACATCCTAGGAGCTGAACACTCTAATATAAAATGAACACTGAATAACGAAAGTACACCGAAAGTACAACGAAATAAAGAAAAAAGTTATCATAAAATTTAGATATTCCCCGTAGAAAGCTAAATCACTAAGCATGTGTGTGTGGGCATAAATTGACCGACTTCTGATCACGTTACATACATAAATACATAGGAAACTTATTTGTATGCCGCATATGACTGACATACCCGTAAATAAACATGATTGCAGCTATGTATCTATAAGGTCCTATATCTATAAGAATTGTCAACTTACTTTAGAGTACTTATGTGGTTACTCTACTAAGCGATACTTATGCGAATAACGAAAATAAAATGGAATATTGCATTGTGTTCATAACTTCTGTTTGATTTTTCGTATATACCTAAAGCTCAAACATATGAATAATTATTAAAAAGAAATATTGCCTTTGCATTTTTTGCCTTTTTCTTTTCATATATTTATATCTTAGTTAGTTTTTTAAGAAATACGAATGTACATAGTGTTGGTTGGCAACTCTGTGCAAGTGCTTAACTTTCGCGGTCGATACACTGTTAGGGTGAAATAAGTACAGTACTATGAACGAGGAACACGAGTGCTGTATTTATTGCACCTGCAATGGAGCACCATTGGGTAGCAGCTAAGTACCTTTGTTTTGTTTTGCTTTCTTGTTTCTTTTCAATGATTAATGAAGCACATGAATATTTTTGCACACATAATTTCAATTTTAAAAGATCAGAGATAGAGTCAGCTTATCCATGTGTTGTACTTCACGAAGAAAAATTTACGTCAACTTACCCTCGACGAGGTATTGTTTTTAAATATGATTTATGAACAAGAAAATTTCATTTTACCTAAAACTTGTAATGTCCACGTATATACGTGCTGAGAGTTTCTGTTGGTCGGCTTTACATCGGTCGATGTTACATATAATAATGGAAATTCCGTTAATCAAGACTTCTTTTCATAATGCTTCACTCACTTAGTAGCGACATTCAAAGAGAGAAAAGAGAGCAAAGTCGAAATTCCGTCATAAACAAATGGCATGTTTCTTTCATTTTTTTTTTTTTTTGATTGCCGAGACAAGAGAGCATACCGACGAGACAGATCAAGAGAGACGGCAATTACGAGTGAAGATTCAGTCTTTCAAATGATATTGGAGTAGAAAGAACTAGATAGTCGCTTAATTAAACTCAAGCATTTCGGCAACAGTAAAATCGCGAAACCACTTTTTATACCAATAATTAGCTTAAAAAAAAAAAGGAGGTAAACCTCTAAAAACTGTAGAGGAAATTAAAAATCATTTTTTCATACTTGAAGTAACTAGAGTAAAAGCCCAATTAACTGCTTTATGGGCTTATTGAGAAATAATCGCACATATTCCATTGAGCATAAAAACATATGTATATGCTATTTTTTACAAATTATACTAGACTTAAAATATAATAATAAAAAAAAATAAACAAATAAAAATTATGTTCGTTATGACACTTATTAGTTGGATGAAGAGGAGGTTCCGCGAAAACGTAGCTAGTAAGTAACTGAATATGTGAGCGTGTGTGTGGATGTAACCACAGAGGGTGACTTAGCGGAGCAACATCTACAAGAACCCACAGTAACGGACAGAGTAACAGGATAGACTGACCATAACACCGTCATGTGACGTCATATCAACAATAATTGTAGCAGGTTAAATTCTTGCTTGCTTTTGAAATATAACTGAGTTAGACAGCAGCTTAAAAGAAAAAAATAACGCGTAGCAAAACTCAACAATTTATTTATCCGGCATTGGTAATTTCGCGGTTCCTAATGGTATAGAATCTCTGTTTAATACAAAAGAATAAAAACAAAATAAAAAAATAAAAAAAATAAAAAACAAACGTGTTGAAAAACTTCGATGTAAAGAAAAAAAAAAGGAAAACGAAATTAGCACCATCGTGCGTGCACATTAAAACTTACACTAAAATCTAATATAAATATATGTTAAAAATGTATCCTGAAATCTAATATAAGGGATAGCTGGTTCCCAGTCCGTATAAACATAAAAATATAATACGAACACATACAAACTTACGACATATGTTAATAAAAAGAAAAAAGGTGTAATTAAGTCAAAAGAAGAGAAAAAAAGAAGTTCCGATGCGTTATCCTAATGGTTTATTAAATGTGGATGCCTACGGAAATATTGTGTATTTGTGTGCGCTCAAGTTTTTGGAATTTTTAATCAAAAACATTCACAAGTCAACGCCTGAAGGTACCGTACGCTATATTTAGAAATAGTTAAATATAGAAAGCATGTAAGTTATGGCCACAGTAATATTAAAAGACACATTTATTACTAATTCCTAAATTAAATGGATTAACGATTTGTATATATACCAATGTACTCTTATTGTATGTAAAAGCTTATGTATACATATATATATAAACATACAGAAATGACTATATTAACTATAACATAAACTGAGATTTAAACTTCAAATTAATTTTCCCTTCCCCTTCTCTGGCCGATTTATTATCATTAATATTATAGGTATTATTATATTAAATATTGCAAAAAAAAAATTAAATGCATTTTTTCATTTTATGAGAGGAAGGTAGGCTTACAAAGGTCTCCGGACCCACTTCGGGACCTCCCACAGACATCATGGGCAGGGAAAATATATAAAAGCCCAGGGGCACAAGGGTTGTCCGTTTGACAGGTTAAAATACATACGCCTGTGTGTTCGTTAAAGGATAAGTAAGTGCTGTTCTTTTAGTTGTAACAGTCTGAGGAGTGTCATTGAGCCAAAAGTATAGTATAATTACAAGCCTCACAATATATATAAGATGCGTAGAATAGGCAGTAAACAATGGAGAGCAGATAGCGAAAAATGAAACTAACCAAGCAGAGTCGCAGAGAAACACAGAAAAACAAGGGATACATACCCATTAAGTGGAACTCGACAGGTAAAGTCGTAAAGTCGCACAATCGTTAAGCAGAAGTTGTCGAATCAAGTTGTAAAATAGTACGGTCGTCAAACCTGTTTGATTCTTTTTTTTATTATTTCATTATTTTTTCATATACAATAAAAAAGTATGGCCCATTATCGCAGGAATGCCATCCCCAGCAAAGGCTAGTATCAGCCGCTAGTCATTCGCAACAGTAAATGGACTAGAACATTAATGGAAGTTTGGGCCTGGCTTTCCAACCAACAGCTGTTGAACCCATGCCAAAATTAACTCAAGAATCCATTTAATGCACTAATAAAGCCAGCTAAGTAGCCAAGGGGAGGCAAAGCTTATCCGCATGTTAGCAACGCAGATGAAGTTAAAAGATTTGTAGCATCCTAGAATTACTATAAAAATTTCATAAAAACCTTTGCTTCTTATCGCGTAATCTGTAAAGTGTAATAACTAAATCGAATAAGCTCAAGTCCAATCTAAATTGTAATATTTCATTTATATGAGTTAAGGATCACTCTAATGACCACTATATGGGTTAAGGATCACTCTAATGACCACTATGAGAAGCCCGAAAATTTGTAAACAATGGCAACTATATTAAACTAACCATAAACAATTCTCACGGGTTTCTCGTTATACCCTACAATAAGCTTTTATCGCTTCTTTCCAGTTACCTTGGTTTAAATTACTAAAATGCAGTAAATGCAATTGAGTGTTGGGAAGTCATTGAATGAAGTTGCTAATATTCTTTTTAAAAATGGAAGGTTTTGTTCAAATAAAAAAAAACAAAAAGGAAATAAAAAATAAAAGAATTTGCGTGTAGGTAGGATAACACTGCGAGGACGGGGAGCGGACGGCGCGGTGCGCATGCTTGTGTGCATTGTAAATGCTTAAACATTTCATTATCTGCTTCAGTTAGACATTCGATATTAAAGTGAAAACATCAGCTTTTTGAATTATCGTATAACTTTTTTGAAAAATGAATTCACGTAAGCGAATTTTGAGATTATTTGATGATTCTGATTCATACCCAATAATACACACTCCCTACCCAACATGAAATCAAGCATTTGACGACTAGACTTACGTTAATGCAAATTCTTAGGGATAAATTTGAACATAGGGCGAGTAGTAATTGTGAAGAAAACAAAGACACATTTGGCTACTTATTCTGATCTATAGTTGGGAAATATGTCAGAAGATGTGGCACAAACGAAAAGAAAATTAGCAATGTGATAGCTAATGCGGAGTTAGAAATGAGGCAGAATTAGTTTAGTTGCGCCCACGACACGTGTCAAGGTTTTGGATATGTAAACATGCGGTGGCGAAGTCCAAATGCAACAAATGTTTAGAATTAATGACGACAGTTGACGTTGACCTAACGGACTCGTCTCGAGTCGTTTATAAAAAGTACGGAGTATTCAGGAGCGAGCGCTGCACACCTTTCCTATTCTAAAGACGAATGGTTTGAGATGTGTCAGGTTTAAAATGTCCTTTGACCGATGCATTTGTGCAGTAAGGGATTTAATCACACAGACTACCTAAAACAATCAGAAAAGGACTTTTCATCGTTAACGATGGGACGGTACAATATATATATTTAAAATAATATATTTTTTTATATTATATGGTACTTGTTCTGCGCAAATGTTGCTAGCGAAATGTCTTATCTTATAGATGTAATGTTTTTGCACAAAACGCAGAGAAACGGCTTTCTGAGAACTTATCGCGGCGGTCCGCTTACGTCCCTGCCTTTATGATCACGGCAGTGTACATTTCTCGGACATAAGCTATAAAAACAGCCAGTAGCAGTCAATCGCCACCTAATTGGAAGAGAGCGTTTCTTTCCTTAGCGACAAGATAGTGCAACTCCGGAACGGTTGACAAATTAATCGCGCAGACTTCACGAATATGATGGACAAGGACCACCAATGGGAAGAAATCGCAAGGAAATTGGATGTCAGTGTTTCAGTTTTGAAAGACTGCATGCAAAAATGTTCCACTTGTTCTCACTTGTTTTTAAATAATATGTGTTCAGAAATAAGTAAATAAATAAGCCATGCGTTTTGAATTTGTGATTTTGGAGTTGTGTACGTTTCTAAACAAACGTCGTATGTTAGTCCTTCCTTTGTCCGTTGGTAACTGTCCCATGTCACTTCACTGTCCCTCACGGAACACCAAAAAATAAAAAACAAAAGCGACAATAAAAAATGACAATTGTGAGCCGATTGTTAAGCGATAGAGCGGCTGTAATAAGACGAAATATATTATATGATGATTTTTCAGTACAACGATGCTCAGCCGCATATTTCAAAACCCATTTCAGAAACTTTAGCGGCATTTAACTCTTGCTTGTATTTCGCCAATAACACGAATAATCTTGGTGAATAAGATTGTTGAGAGTGCATGACGTATTGGAGTAAGCCATTGCTCCAACATAACCCCAAAATTTAAGTCCAAACAATATATTGAAAGTTGATCGAAATCTTAATTCAAAGTGTGTTTTATTTACTTTTCGAATCACAAAATAGATGATCCTATACCAATATCAGAACAGAAGCATTAGAAACGAAACGCACGTTTATTTAAGAAAACACTCGTTCGGAAAAGCACTTGTTTGAGATTGTGAAAAAAAAATTAAATTGCCTTTGATTTTTTTTTGATTTCAATTCTAAAATTTTTCTTTTGAAAATTTGAAACATTTATTAATGTGCGCTTTTTTCCCATACTTCTCAGTTTTTATGTAATAGTCTGTCTGTATGACAGTATATAAGTTAAGGTCCATTCCAATGAAAGCTCAAATTCTTTACGGGTAAAATAAACAAAACTAAAGTTTCATAAACAATGAGTGTCATATGAACTCATTTTAAACATATCCATATCCTATAGCACCCTACCATAAACAATTCCCACCAATAACCTATAACACCCTACTCTAAACACAAGTGCTGGCTATCAATAAACCGAGGTTTCTTGTAAACCTAAGCTGTAGAAAATAGTTAGTCTTTTATCGTGTGTTCCCAAAAGTAAAACCTTGTAAAAATTATAACATAAATTTATTAAGAACCAAATAAATTTGACTTAATAAAATAAACGTTAAGAACCTGAATTAAAACATTTAATAAACTTAACTTATATATACGTAAATGGAATCTTTACAATATTTCATTGTTATTATGTTCTCTTTTTCGTGGTTTTATTTTTTTTCTCTCTCTCTTTAACTCTTGTACAAAAGGAAGGCGTTAGAGTCACTTGTCCCTGGGATTTTAAATTGATTTAATCAAATCCGAATTTGTCCTTACGTCCAGCCCTGCACTATTATAATACATGTAATCATTAGCACTTGGAGGGAAAGTTAGAATGTTGTCGATGTTCTACTTAAACTTTTATGTAATTGCTTCAGATCGAGATTGAATATGAATAGTTCAAAAAATCTTCACAATTGTTAAAAAATGAAAACATAAAAAAAAATAAATTGGTGTCCAAGATTCGCTTGAAAGCTTATGTTATACAGTTTCCATGCATTTCGTTTTATTATAAAATTGTGTTGATGATGTGTATGGATGTATTTATTCACGTAACGTTTTCATGTGTGTGTGTGTATGGCTGTATCTCAGAGGACTTTATTCGTATTTTTTCATTTTATTAACTGTAGTAAAAATAAAAATTGTCTACAACAACTTTGCATGATTGTGATTGTTCTTCCGAGTGTGTGCGTATGGGCGTGTGTGTGTGCGTGATACTGATCATCAACACGATTAACAACCTGGGATGTTATATATAAAGGCAAGCAGTGGGAATCACTCTCGAACAATTTACAAGTGAGCGTTTTTGTCCTTAAGGAAAGGATGCTGCGATTGCGGAACCGTTTCTCTTCGGAGAAACGGCTTTTTGAGCAGCAACGCACTGAATCGCAGTGGCCTCTCTATAGGTCGCTGGAATTTTTAGCGGCGCACATACGAACACGTGGGCCGTATAAACTTCAATGGCAGCAGCATCAGCGAATTTTATACAGTTATGGTTGTATAATGATGGAGGACGTATTAACATCCTATATAATAAGGTACTTCGAAGCAAATGCGCGCTCGACAAGGATTATTGGTCTACAAACAGATCATAAGACCAGTAATTAGTTACGCATTTCGGGTCTGGTCGGCAATATCTTCCAATCAAATGGAAATACCAAGGACAATGGAGAGGATTATCCTGAGCCAATGCTGTAACCTAAAGCCCTATAAAATGGCAGAAGGAGAAGAAGGAAGATTTCTCCCTGCTGAGGCGGGGTATGGAGAGGTGCGCGTATGAGAGATAGTGAGGGGACAGGGACAGTTACCAACGGACAACGTACCGGGCTGACCATATTGTGCAGGCACTTTAACAATCACATTTGTTCCCATAAATTTTTTTTTTTTTGTTCAATTTTATTTGTTTTGTAATGTGGCACTACGGGCTGAGGGCAATGACTCTCCCGATCTAGAGCTAGCTAGCACCATTACAATAACTGGTACTAGTTATGTTAAGAAAATTATGTAATAATCAAAGTTTATACGAAATGTAAAAAAATGAATTGGAATAAATAAACTTGAAACTTGGAACATTCGATCTTTCAGTTGTCCTAAGGCAACGAGAAAGAGATAAGTTCGCAATTGACAAGAAAAATATACATTTTTTTTTACTTTACGAATAAGAAATAGTGGGATTCGCTTAATCGCTGACCCCGGCGACAATATGACTTTACGAATAGGGGAACAGATGCGGAAGGTAACCACAAGTAAATAATAATAAATTTAATTGCGAAACGGGCGCTGAGTCATTACATTGCTGTACTCATTTTCCATCCTTATGTGCCATTACATTATGATGTGAATACATTTATTTTGGAGAAGAAATCCAGAGGGCAGGAATTAATTTGTCCTTACGACCAGCGTGAAAATTGGCTTTAATGGAAAGTCCCTCCCCGAATCAATTAAACTGAACTGCTGTATTCTCTCGGATGATTATTTTTTTCGTACTTTAAATCAAGAGGTCAACAGTGGTACATTTTATCATATGTCAAAGCCTTGCAAAGCAAAGGAGAGCAGGCGCCATAATTGTGGCAAGCCCCCTGAGTGTACTGAAAAATGCGTAATGATTAAATGTCTGGCTTGTGGCTCAAATGAACGCAAATACATTAAACAAGACTTTTTCCAAACAGAAGCTATGAAGAATATAACTTAAAAAAAAAAATATGATTAAATTAGTTCGATCAATGTATCGTATGTTAAGAATTTCCTTTCGTTAGTACATTCATCTAACATTTCCTCAACAAATAGCAATGAAATTGGGAATAGGAAAATCCTAACCAAAAAAAAAAGAAAAGTATACAATAGCCCACGTCTAAGATCATCTCTAACAAAATCTCAAAGGCCAACGATTCTGAATCATTTTAATTAAGAAGTTCGTATATAAGGATATCATAGTCTACGATTTCTGCGCTTACGTACTTAGTTTTTAGCTAACATACATCACCGTCTGTCTATAAAACCATCTAATTGCGGTAAGGTCGAACATTCCGTTCACACACACACACACAATTTTTATAGCTGTCATGTATTATAAGATGATAATCCGCAAAAACAAGAAAGATGATGGCAACGCTTCTGAACACATGTATGCCCGGCGCCGTCATTTTACTTATACATTGTATATTATTATTGATTCACACAGGGATTCACGATAATGCGCATCGTCGGTGAATTCATATCGGAAAGTTATTCTTGTTTGCACGTATAAAAAAGAAAAAAAAAAAGAAGAAAAACAACTTGTAACAATTGTACCTAACGTACTATAATTAAATTTCTTTTTTTTTAAATTAAACTAAAAATTGAACTTGTATAACACAAAATGAAATAAATTAAATCGATATTATTCCAAAATATCACAAATAGTAAACTTGCAAGTTCTCATCAAATCGGTTTTCATCAAACGATACAAACATTAGTTAAATGTAAATTCTTTATAATTTTTGATTTTCATCATTTAAACACCGCCGAGTACACCATTTAAGGTAGAAGTCGGTCGGCCAATTTGATTGTATCATCGTCCACACGAAAAAGGAAATCGCTGTTTTAGCTAAGATAGCGAATCGCTGAGCAAATTCTCTCTTTATAATGCTCTCTTTCGTTAACATTAGATTATTAACATCAAAAAGGGCGTCCAACTCTAAACTTCATAACAAACAAACTGTACTAAGTGCATCATAAAGTTGTTAAAACATAAGTTCTCAATTAATAAAACAAGCGTAACGCTAATCAATACAAAATACGAAGCAAAAATAAAGCAAAACTAAAACTATATCCCGTTACCGTTGTTAAATTCACGCAATAAAGTAATAGCAGCTAAAATATCAAGCACAGTCGTCCCTGCAATCGGGTGTATGCAGAAAGGGCCCCGAAATAAAATAAAGCGCAATAACAACAACACATCAGTATATCAAATAACATATAACATCAAGAGCAGTGCCATCCCGTCTAGAATAATAACAGCAACCGACAGTACAAACGCAATAAAAACAATAAAAACGTTAATAACGACGCAACTAGCTTAACTACAGCATAGACAGCGGGAGCAGTCGAACAAGCGAGAATGAAAATAAAAATAAATACAATAACAGCAGCAAAAACTGTTTTAACACCAACTACAACAACAATAGTTACAATATAGCAAATGGTATTTCTAAATTTTTGTTGTATTGCGACA
>KK502638.1:5671-19632 GCA_000688735.1 Glossina austeni
TTTTTTTTTTTTTTTTTTTTTTTTTTTTTTTTTTTTTTTTTTTTTTTTTTTTTTTTTTTTTTTTTTTTTTTTTATTTCTCTGTGTGTGCACTAAATGTGCATGTGACAAATTTGCGGTTATGGACGCCAATTTAAATCAATTGAATATATGGCGATTGCGTGGAAATTTATTGTATTTGAACATGTAAAGCGAGTAAGCGTAACAAAACAGTCGGACCACCTAGAAGTATGTTATAGTAATGGTATTGTCGTAGTAATGGAGTAGACAAAGCAAACTGAATCACTTGAAATGTTTTATATATCAAAACAAATTTCATTAGCTTAGCCAGTTGGAACGCATTGCAAAGTTAGTTAGGTTAAGTTAAATACTTCTTAGGAATGTTGAAAACATGTTAATCCCTTTACGCAAAGTTATTACAAACTTGCAAAAAAAAAAACAGTTTTTCTTTTTAACTAAGTTTTCTGCGTACACGTCATATGGTAAGTTCATCATTTATTCAAAATTTAATATTTAAGCTGATAATCAGCATACAACGATCTTTTACATCTCGCATCGCGTACATAACCGGCAACTGCCACTACCAACATCTCATCATCGTCATCAGTGTCGTCATCATTATCATGGCTGCCACCATGATGCAGGCCGTATGCTTCTGAATGCTGGAATGCCAGAAGAAAACAAAAACAAAACCAAAAATGATGGATTCATACCTCCAATAAATCTGCCACTGATGAATGATTTTTCGTTGCTACGTTCGCGTTACCGAGGCAACCAACGCGACTACCACTACTACTACTACTACTACTACTACTACTACCACTACTACTACTGCAACTACTAGTAGTACGTTATAACCAAGTCTGTATGTTGCCTTTACTCACATCATTAGCTTTATGCTGACGGACTGACTGACTGAGTGACTGGTTGCGCCACAAGTGAGACGATATTTTATCTTGTGTGCTTGTTGTGCTGTTATACACGCATGCATGTACGTATGTATGTTTGTTTGGTGTTTTTTTTGCAAACTATCAACATGGTGAAGATTTTTCATTTTGGCTTCTGAAATGCGTATCAGAGGCTGGTTTTGGTTACTTTTCCTCTGTTACGTTTTCCTTTACCAGCACTTGCTTGTCCGTCCCGTGTATATTCACTTTTTTTTTTATGCTTTAACTGTCTTTTTTTCCTTTTATTTTTTGCACTTGGGTGCTGTTTTTGTCTTAAAAATTTTGTACGCTGTCTCAGTCTCGATCTGATATCATTCAGCAAAAGGTAACATACATGCGTACATATGCACATATTTGATTGTGTTATTCATAATTTCTGATTTCAATATGTCATTGTGTGCGTGTATTTTATAAAAATTAAATACATTTCATGGCATTATGACAAGCGTAATTATTTCGGATTTTTATCATGCTTGTCAGGCAACGATGAGATGATTCCTAGAATCAGATGTTATGATTTTACAAATACCTTAAGTATGCCCAGCTTTAGACGAATATATGAATAGATCAAAATAAGCTCTGTGTACCTCAATAGGAAAGCTGACACGTCTGCAATAAAACTCAATTCGTAATCTCTTAAGTCATTTTCCATTTCATTATAACTTTATTAGACATTTGCAAGTAAAAGAAGGAAAAATTCCTCTAGAAAGAAAGCACGATTTCTTAAGAGTTCACACTAACACGTTGTTATGAATATACTTGGAATTGCTTGGAATTACGACTTAGGCGTATAATGTTAGATCCGTATAAATTATGTGAACATTTTTTTTAGGTAATTTCTGCCACACATTTATTCGGGAACAGTTCCCAATTGGAAAAAAAGGTCCATACTATTCAATATTTCCAAAAAAGCGCAAGTGCAACTGACACTATGGAATACTAAATAAAACAGTGACTTCTTCATCTAAAAGCAATAGAATGCCTTAGAAAGAGTGGTTAGTTTTTCTATTGATAATAATTTAAATGAAATATTTGTATACTTTACACCGCTTGTCCTACAAGTTTGTACGCATGTATGCAACGTTCGGAAGAAATAGAAATACACCACCACTTGTTACCCCTCTCGAATCAGAATCACTCTCTGAATCAATTTAAGCTTGTCTATCGGTCTGTCTGTCTGCTTGTTCTGCTTTATAGCGTTCAATCTACAGGCCAATATTTGAGATATTTTGATGAAATTTTGTACCCTGGCGTGCTTTGGCCCAACGAAAAGAAGTTATTGAAAATGATTCAAATCGGAGCACTTTTTCGACCATTTCCCATTTCCATTTCGCTTTACTTTCGAAACTCGTTATATCAACAACTGTAAGATAGTGTATGGAATTTAATGGTGGACCGTGACCTTTTATTGTTAAACATTCAATTCAATTATATGTAAAGAAAACAGTTCATGCTCCTAATATATATTATTTTAAACAGAGTAAATTCCTAACTTGCTTTAGCAATATCCACGTTAATATCAGTCCGTCGTGATGTCTTCGCATGCTCACCTTCACCAGAAATAGAGGGCCGAAAAGCTTTAAACGCTTTGTTGGCGGTTGACAGACTTACTTTCAAAATAATCATTGTTTTCCATCATCACGCCCCAAACAACTAATAAAATACGTGTATGTTAGTCTAAAATGTAGAGCAAGTATTTTCCAAGATCATCTGAAAATTAAGTCTAACAACGGTCCCTATCGGTTAGATGCTTTGCATTTTTTACACTCACTGAAGCTTAGGTATATGCAACGATTTTTCGTCTGTCCGCTTCGCAGACCTAATGACCAGCGAAATTGTCAAATAATAAATGTAAAAAAATATATTCTTAATTACTTTACGATCCTTTAGTATGGCGAAGAGGTCTGACAATTTATATTTTGTAGCGAAAATCGTTCCATTGCGGTAAGTTTGGATGCTACTCTTTGAGCCCTACCGCATATAGGGGTGCCTTTATATGGAAATAAAGTGTAATTCATAGTTTTTTATGACAAAAAGAGGCGAGGATTAATAACACCTTTGCTTGGTTTTGCTTGGTGGATTTTTGAGTAGCCTATTTAATAGTCGGCCTTGGTCCTTGGTCGATTTAAAAAGTTTCCTGATAACGAAAACCATTAATCCAAAATCGAACTTTATATTCGAATTACGAGAACCGTAAACTGTACCCAGCTTAATAATTATCAGTGTCTGTCCACTACAATCACACAACAAAAACCTTCCAATTGCATATTTATCCCTTAAAATTAATCTTTCTGTCTCACTAGTATGTCTCTATCTCCACTATGTTATACTGTTAAGTAGCTTGCAGTTCGTGTGTGCTATGTTGGTAGGCAGCAATTGTTTTCTTAAATGAGACACAACTCGTATATTGTCACACGCCATATGGTAACATTTCTAGATTCTCAACCTTACTAAGCATCTTAGCTTTAGATTATCCCCATACCCGATGGATTAGCATTTATTTTCCAAGAGGCCTGCATTCAAACGTCTTGATCAAATTTCTTTTGTATTAAGATTTATTTTTATTTGAATCAAAATCTACTTTTCCTTCTAACAACTGATCTGGGTCTGTGGCGATCATCTACTTGCTCCTAGGAATTCTTGTGAATTCTTCGTGTTCTATGCTTTTGTCAAAAGCACGGAGACATGGAATTTTACCAATAAAATATTATGAATATTGAAATTTTGATTGGTAGTAAGTAAAACAAAATCATACTAATGCTGTCACTGCTGGTGCTACTAGACAAGTTTCGAATATCAAAGAAAAATATGTTAATGGCTTGATGTCAATCATAGAATCATTTGACAAGCATCGTAGGGCAAGCTTTACAATCAACTGAATTGTTGCAATTGTAGCGTCAAATAACAAAAATTAAAAACACTAGCGATGACGTGTCAGAATTTTCATATACATGTCAAGTGTCAGCGCTCATGGAAAAGCAAAAAAAAAAAAGAAAGAAGAAAATTTGCTTTCTTTTGATATTCAAATTCGATTATTCCGTCCAGGTATGAGGAGTAATCAATACAAAGCTGTCCGCTTACGTATAACAATTAGTAATTAGGTAGGTGACCGTTGTTGTTTCATGTTGTTTTTGATTTCACCAAACGCTCAAACAAAGCATCATACGATGTCAAATTTGACAGTTTGACTTTAGCCTTTGTTCGTTTGCTTTTGAGGTTTCTGGCGTTTGACTTGACTTCAATTAGTGACTTTGGTTTAACTATTGTTTTGTGAGGCTACATAATAATAATGCTGTTGTAGTTTTTGTTATTGTTGTTGTTGTCAAATGTAAAACTGTCAGAATTGAACTACAATTTTATGGCAATAACACACCTCTACCTGAGAAGGCTTTGCTATTTATCTGAGTACTTTCTTTGCGTTGCGGCGTATGGCGGCTTAACAAATGCTTTTCTGGGGTGTGTGAGCAAAATAGAAAAAAAAAAACGACCAAAATCTATATGAGTTGTTAGTGATATGACAGGTCGTCATATGAGTAAATAATGCGTAAATATGAGAATTTCTTCAGCCAAGGTATCAATAAAAATAATATCACTGTCGATAAAAGAAAAAAAAAGATTGTTTTCCTTACATATAAGGGTTTCATTGCAAGTCTCTTAAATAGATTTTCTTTTCGTTTTTTCATTCAATGTTTTCATTGAAATTTCGATTTTAATTTAATTTTCAAGTAAAAAGCGAAAACAGATCTTACGCATTACAAATTTAATTCTAATAAATTGCACACAGAAGATACGAAAAATGTAAAAAAAAAAAAAAAACGAAAACTTCACACGCTCGATAAATAGACATACAGTCAGTTAAAGCTTAACAAATTTTATTCAATTTACCGGGCGTGGGTTTGAGCCATTTGACACACTGACTTAGTGTATACTAAAAAATGTCTATTGGTTCACTTGTGTGTGTTTGTAGTATACGGTTTGCTGAAATGATGATTATTTGTGATTATTGCCAACAACACTTTGTTGTTATTGTTGTTGCTGTTCTCAGGGAAAAACTATGCGCATTGTGCAACTGTGAAAAAATTAATTTTCAACTTGACTGAATTCGGTGGCACTTTACCCTATTCAATGTTTATGTGCTGCACCATCGACTTTATACACAATATGGATCAATTGCACATTGTACGCGTCGTGTTGACGATAATGAGACCATAGATAACATTATTATTTTATAAACTTTCCACTTTAAGTCCTCCCTTCCCCCACTACATTGTCTACTATTTTACCGTCGAAACGACGAGCAACATAAAAAAAAAAGAAACAGAACGGAAAAAAGGGTGACTTCTCTACCGCTAACGCTGCCATTATCCTACTCATTGTACACATAATTGCAAATTTTGCTTTGATTGCTTGTTGGTATCCTTGGGTGTAAAGCAGTTACAAATCATCGGCCAACATTATCTACATATTTTGTATATATTGTACAATAGTTGAGAATCGTTATATTTTTCTGCGCTTTGAATCATACACGCATTCGCAGCCACCCCTTTTGCCTTTTGCCGGTCTAGCGTTTTTTTTTCCTTTTTTTTCTTGTTTTAATCGGGCCCTGTGGCAATCACGAGTTTTCTCTACTGACAAATTGTTCCGCTAAATAAATCACATAACTCATGATAATCGCCATAAAATCGAAATTTTCTGGTTTCTTTTTTATTAACGGCATCTCTAAAGGCTTCATTTACGAGTATGAGAATGTTGTGATGTTTTATTTGAAATTCAAATATTATTAAATTTATGTTAAATGTTAGGGGTTCTCCAGTTATGTAAACATTGATGGATGTAGTCGTTGCAAGTGCATTAAGTAATAACGATAAAGTAAATGAGGGAAACAGAGATAACTAACTGTACAGATAATGTGATTTAATTAGATTAAAACGGATTAGATTACATCTCGTACCTGATTTATACCCCGTTCCTCTACACCACATAGTGGACAAAAGGTCGATCGATCTTAACCGGTCATAAATCGTGAATAAAGTAATTTATTACTTGATGGAATTAATTGAGCTTTCAGGGGATATTTTGTCCTCTCCTCTAAATCCTTCGACTTCATTTGCTCGCTTAATTTAGGTAAGCAAATCGCCTTAAGAAGAAGATAGAATATTATATGACGATATATTTTTCCCTATATGGTCCATATGAGCTGCACTTTTTCTATATGCGACTGTTATTGAGAGCGAATCCCGTGATAAGCAAGTTATAACTCTCAACAAGTATTCCAAATTTTATTGAAAGGCTAACATAACATTAAACACATATTTGAGGATTTCATTGTCGTTTCTATCGGAACTTAAATTTAAAAAAAATGTTTGGACCACATACGTAGTGTTACCGCAATTGCTCTTAAATTTGAATTTTGGAAAATTTGATTAATTAGTCAACGCTGCTAACGATTCACTACATAGATAGCTAGATAACAGAATTAAGAAAAACTGGAGCTGACGTAAAGATATAATTCTTATAGCAACATTTGTATGGGAGATAGATCAAAGGCGGTCCCTCCCTGTCCAAGATTTTCACATCCCTTTAGTATGCGGGAAATATTACAGACCGATTCTTTTTCCTGCTAACGATTCATTTCATAATAAGGGCTTGTGTGGGAAGTAGTGGTAGAAATCCAACCTATTTTGAATATTCATTTCCTCCCAGATTAAAACATGTCAGTGTACAGAACTTCTTCAAAATATTTCAAAAATGGTTCCCTGTGAGTTGGGTAAGCATTAGACAGATCTGTAGGCTATTCTTGAAGCGGAAAATGGTTCTCAATCGTCAGTGGATTCTGGTTCGTCTGGTCTGCTTGGGCGTTGCACACATCCGCCCCTATCTAATATAAACTTGCTGTGCGTGGCGTATCTGCTTACAGCACTTCAACGAAGAATGCACCTGCTAAGATGGCTTAGCCCCACAGTAGCCGATGGCATGGCTTCCCAAGTAGGAGGCAATTCCCACCAATAGCGAGCCCTACTCTTGAGGTCGCAGTAAAATGGGAGTGGGGAAAAAATCGATACGAGCCATTCTTACATATTTGTTAGCGTTAAGGCCCGTCTAAAACATCGCGGAATTTCGGATTAATCAGACCTACGATGAAACTACCCGAACCTCCGTTCTAAGTAGCCAGGAGGAAGAAATAGTCCTCGCACAACGATGACTGATGTCGATCTACAATCTGAGATGAATATTTATCAAAATTCCCAAGAGATTCGATCAAGAAATTACACTAGACGACCAAGAGTTATGCCAAAAAAGTAACAAAAGGAGTAGGGACTGTCGAATGTGATTGATAGGGAAAGTGCATCATAAGGCAACTGAAAAATTCTTACTTGCAATTGTTAACTTTGGCTCCAGGGAAAATGTAAGTGGTGGAAAGCAACTGAGAGATTCTTACTTGCAATTGTTACATTCGGTTCCAGCTCCAAGTCTGACATCAGTCGCTAACAGAGATATCAATATTACCTCATCATACGTAATATAACGTCCGTCTGGAAATTTTAATCGAGCCTCTCAGGAAACCGACAATACAAGGTCAAGCGCGTTTTTTCATAATAATTTCCAATTATTTTAAATTTTCTTTTAACAGACTTTTTAGCTCTATGAGTACATATGTCATAAAAAAGCAGAATTTCATCTCGACCGTTTGTTAATAACTTTTTGAAAAGTGATTACATTATTAAATGTAACTTTCGTGATCCGTTTGTGCTGACATTTTATGAAATGATGTCATATGTTGAGAACATTACAATTGAATTACACTTCATTAAAATAGATATTAACACTTTTAATTCGTGATGGTAATTACAAAAAAAAATAAAAAAATAAAAATAATAAAAAAAAGAAAGAAACAAAGAAGTATATGATGATCGGCACATTTGTTACGCTTCAATGACAAAACAATCGATACGAATTGACAAAAGGGTTGACGGCAAAGTCATAAAAGAAAAAACATAAAAAAAAAAATAAGTGAAATAACAAATTAAAAGCTAATTATAAGCATTCGTTGCTAGCATAGCGGTGTAGATAATATTTTGAACTAAATGCCCAAAAAAAAAAAAAAAAAAAGAAAAAAGAGCCGATGGTAAGGTGTGTCCGAATACTTCCGTTTCATGGCAATGAAGCGCATCCAAATAACTCAGAGTATAACACTAAACATCAAAAGTTAGTATATAAGCAGTGACAACAACTGGTGGACAAACGACAACAAGACAAACTTTTTTATAGCTAATGATGCAAACAAAGTAATAAACTAACTGACTGACTTCTACAGCAGCAATGTTATAAACATTAAAAAGGGTCCCGCCAGCAACTCTATGAAAAAGAGTTACGGGTAAACGCCCCCCATTTTCAAGCAGTTGTTCACTGCCAAACCCTTTTTAGTCACCTTTGTTAGGAATTTCATCTTTTTTCCTCTTGTTTTCTTTTTTTTTTTTTTGTTTAGTACTTTGTGTGCCTTTGTGTGCAATATCGTTTATTTGTTTTTTTTGTTTTCTTTTTTCTCTTTTATAATGTTTGGTGTTGAAATCGTCACAGATGTACGCAAAATATATCTTAAAAGCAGAGTTTCTCAGCTTTCACATTATTGACGACTTAGCAAAGCTTTACATTGCATCTGTGCTGAAGTGCAGAGTTGATTACATTAATTGCAATTCTGAATTCTGAAAAAGTATTTTATACACATTGGAGCATCGAATAAGCTTTGCTGTCTTCCAAGAAAGAGAGTAAGTAGTATAGCAGGGGGCAGAATAGCAACAGCAGTCATTCAGAATATTCATCTGAGAGTATTTTCTTCAAGTTGCACATAACAGTAGAAGTTATTCCACTGACACGTAGACAGCATACATTTTCGATGCTTTAAAGAAATCGAATTCTGCATCCAATGCAACCATTTGCACGAAGCATTCTCTTGTTCTCCTTAAAGCGAAGAAAACTTGTACTAAACCATGAAAATGGCAACCATGGCCGCCTTATGGTATTTGACGACAACAACCGACAATGCCGTCAGCCGTCAAATCAAAGCAAAATAGCAAAGGTCAAGATACGTCATGATTTTTCATCATGCCAACGTTCAGTCATGTATGGCAAAATTCGCTCTAGAACGCTTGACAATACCGAACTGGAGGGCGCTTCCTTCATCGCTGTATGCATTAGACATTCTTCCTGCTGATTACCAATACAATTAAACTAGTTTTCACGAGGTTTGTTTTTTTGCGATATCTTTCCTTGCGATTTATTTTGCCGGACTTTCTTATGCAGTAAACGAAATTGTGCAGTTGATTGGACCGCACAAAACCAGGATCAACTATACTTATTTCAGTCGATCATTTTTGTATTTTTTATTTTTTTTTTTGCGTACAAGATTTCCATAGTTGTAGTTGTATCCAAAAAATGGGTAACTAGTCAAGAAATCGGCTGATCTTTCACACGGAATTCATTTTCCGCCTTTAAGATGGAAAAGGGCTGTGCAATGGTTAGCGACCACTAAAATACCGTAAGACCTTTTTTCAACACTCCGTATATTAAGCATCTTTCACGGCTCAGAGAGATTTTCTCCTTCTCTTTAATTAAAATCGACATGAATCTCAGAATTTAGCACAACATATACTTGCTCAACGTTCATCAGCGGCTTGAATAATGAAAACATTTCAACAAATTTTTTCTTTACATACGATGATGAGTGAGAGAAAACAATTCATGGCATAGTGATTGAGAAACACTGATTTAGCACTGTTTGTCATCAAATATCCGCTAAGATATTCATCCAATCGGACGATTGATGATAATGTAAGCCGCCTAACTGCCCGTGACAAAAGTGTGAATTACGTTGTTGCTATGACAGCATTAGAAATGACAATACCGACAACAACAACAACAACAACAATAATAATAATAGCAGTAACGAAAAAGGAAACCCTAGTTAGTCTTTAGTGTGCAAATAGTTGAATTTGAAGAATCTGATATGACCAGCCAGTCGGTTATCTTTTCATCTGGTTGACAGCGCAATTGACATTTGAATTATTTTGTTGATTTTCCGGCTCATTCAGCTTAAACAATGCTATATATAAACTTCACACACATTCACACACATGCTCCGTAAGATTATCAATATAGCATCTTCGACTTCGGCAGCGTATAACATTACCAGCTAAGCTTCGTCGTTAATCCGCTTTTTTTTCCCTTTTATTGTCGTTAATTTTTCAACTTTAGTTCATAAAGTAAATTCAATGACATATGGCTGTCAATCGTCAATCTTGTATTTTCTAACACTTAACTATAGAAATCAATTTCATTAGTTTTCGTGCGTTGTGCCTCTCACATATGTACAAACGCACACAACCTGTAAGTTAATACCTTGCGTGAATCTGTCAATTAGTCGAAAACGGAGTAACACGAGAAAATTTTTTTCGTTTTAAGTCATTTCAATAAGAAAAAAATTTATTCATATAGAGAGGGCAGACAAATTCGAAGTTGAAATACAAAAATTCGAAGGCGGCTTTTGATGAGTCAACGAATAAAATACTGAAACTGGAAGAGGTTAAAAAGCAATTAAACTTGAAAGTAAAACAAATTCAGGACTATACTCAACGTGCGACAGAAAAAAAATGCCGAGCCAGGAGCGTACAATGGAACAGAACAAAATAATGGATTTAGAAAAGCGTTTAGAGGCTTTAACTAAGGAAATGCATCGGATTCAGCGGCTGCATGAAAGCGTACAAAGGTGGGCCGATTATTTGAAGAGAATGTTAGAATTACGCGGGAAAGAAATTGAACGATATACAGCAAGACTTCAAAGCTACGAAGAAGCGAAAGAACTTGTGTTACGAATTAGAAGAGAAAATTAGCGGATATGACGGTGAAAATTCCAGTCCTTTTGTTTGATTACAGATTTTATATAAGGCTACTGCAGATTATCGCGACGACGACGACCACCATCAGCAAGATGACAATAAAGTGAACACACACACAGTGAAGGTAAGAGCAATAGCGTTTGGTATGTGTCGATGCGTATAATATTCACATAAGCAAAAGTATCCGCACATTTCTAATCCATCAATGCCGAGCTCCCCCCCTCCCCCCCCATCCACCCTACATTTTTTTTAAGTTTATTAACTTCCTTCGCTATTTTTGATTTGCATGCCTGGTTATTGGTTATTTGGATATTATACGCATCCGTACTCATACCGAACGCTATGGGTCTCATCTTCGCTGTGTTTATGTAACCGTTTATTGTCATCCTGATGGTCGTCGTCGTTGCGATAACCTGCAGTACTCGTATATAAAAATCTGTAAGCAAACGAAACATCTGGCTATTCGTCGCTATATATTAACTATATATAGCGACGAAGTACTTCCAGATCAACATTTAATTTATATTTGAGAGACAACAAATATAACCGAAATTCCTTCGATTCTTTACATACTATATATAATATAAAGATTGTAATTAGCTTTAGTTCGTAGTATAGATTATGTAAAAATACACTTTTTTTTTACAAATCTCAAAAATGCATTTTTCTCGTATTTCGTTCAGATATAGATCGAAGCGTAAAGCGAGAATCGAGGGCGATGGGATGCGCGCTACTCTGTATATTAACTTTTTTATGTGTATATTTAAGTTTTTAAGTGTCGTTAACGATAATCAACACAAAATTTAGTAAGGGGATGCAACGCAAGGAGAGCTTAAAATGCCGCAGTAGATATTCTGTTAGACGTAAATATCCCGCCACTTGACAATCATGCTGGAAACTATGATGACTATGATCTAAATCTATACAAAATGGGGCCATTGCTACCATGTGGAAGAATGCCTTCAACGTTGCAACCGAGTTTTGAGCAATGTAATGTCTCCTCTCAGCTAGAAAGCCCTCTTGCAGATTGACCATCTGCTCCCACATGATAGATATTTTGCACAGAGCAGCAGTGTAGGATGTAAAGAAGAGGTGGAAAGAGACGCTGCATATTTCGCTTGACCCACGCTGCTACTCGCACAGAATATCGAATGCGTGAGGCGGACCCTTCTCTTAAGCTGTCTGTTCTAATACGAAGTCGACTATAGTTATGCTATAGTTGTGCTACCGAACTGTATTTGCACCTAAAATACACGATTTCTGTCGATTCGATTCTTGTTTTCGTGTTATGCTATCAAATGTAGTCTAAAGAAAAGTAAATTCCGGTTTCAACCTTCGTTCGTGGTGGATCTGTCGCGCTTAGAAAAGAAACATCTTCCCACTGTTGGCTAAATAAATAAAGAAAAAATAAACAAAAATGAATGCAAAACCCATACGCCTGAAGCCATAATGATTCATATTTTTGTCGTTCGTTCACCACTTGGCTGTGACAACGGAAAAAAAAACGTATGGCATAATTATTGATATGCTTGTAAATCATTACATTTATGATGTGATGTCAAAAACGCAGCGGGCTCTCAAGCTACGTTTCTTCACATTCTCGACATCAGGCAATTGAAAATATGTGCCTGAGTCGGAGATGCACGCGTCCTCATCCAAGGATCTTTACACATTACGCGAACGCAAGCCCACATATATATATATATATAGATCGTGTTTCACATTCAAGCATTGGACACACCCGTCTTGAAGCAGTTAACATCGCGTATAAAAATAAAGTGTCGCATATGCTATTCTCTCTGTTTTAGTCTGTCTTAAGTCACGATATGAAAGCTTTTCTACTTTATTAATTACTGCGCGTATGATTTTTCTTCTTATTTTTTTTTTTTTATTTTGAGACGCGTGTCGTTATCACACTACGTTTGTACATAAGACCCCCATGAGTGTTAATCCGTAGAGGAAAGAGAAAGAGCGAGACAAGTTTAATACCTACATAACAGAACAAGTTAAGCTTTGCGCAGCGCAGGCGTGAAAGTCGTAATCAACAAGATCGCGCCTATATTGTCGCATAAAAGCCGGTTACTTTGTTTCGCATGACCAAACTGAACTGAATTATTGCTGAAATATTCATTGATTTATGGGCAATTGAAAGCGGCTGGATATTATAATATTTCTGACGACAATGAGCAAATGTCTGGCTAGCGAGCGGCCTTAATAGTTGAGATAATTATTTGATGCTTTTACAAAATGAAATGTCAATAATTTGTCTCTCTCTTTACATGCTTGTGTTACATTTAACTCTTTTTTTTTCCATATTACACGATACGCTTTAAATATTAAGTAAAATTTTCCGCAGTTTAATTAAGAGGTCTCTTGCATTTATACAATGCCACCCACATGCTAAGAGATACTTCTTCAAATTCAAGCAACTTTGTTAGTTCATAAGAAAAGCCTCTTGCTTCACACACACACACACAGCTAATGCAATTTGTAGGCAGTCGTGAATGATATCAGTCACTGTGTGTTGCCACTAAAGTTTCTTTACTGACCACATACCAGATACCACCATGAAGGCATGAAATTGAAAGAAAAAGAAAGGAACTTTTAAAAAATTACACTACTTATGGCGCAGACTTGTGGTACTACTATGCCTTGCTTTATATTGGCGCAGGTCGACGAAAGATTTAGTTCATTTGCAAGTCTTCTTTTTCTTCTTCGAGGTAATTTGAAACAGTTTAGCAAGCAATGCGTTCTCTGCTTATGTACTATAATATAATGCATAAGGAAGAGACGCAGAAGCAGCTACAAAGCACATACAAATAAAGTTGTTAGTTAAGCATCTTTTGCTGCTGCTGCTGCTGCTGCTGCTGCTGTTGCTAATGCTGCTGTTGCTGTTACTTTTCCTGATATGCAGATAGTATCTGTGAACACTACTTGCAAAACATGCTTCACAGATTAGTGGAAATTCATGAAAGAAGAACGACAAAACGTCAGTAACAAGAACCCATAACTCAGACTCCACGCAAGTCGTCTTTTATTACTTTCTCTTTCTCTCTCTCTCTCTCTCTCTCTCTCTCTCTCTCTCTCTCTCTCTCTCTCTCTCTCTCTCTCTCTCTCTCTCTC